>JAPYYV010008047.1:0-12921 GCA_030522625.1 Copidosoma aretas | reverse complement strand
GCAGCACGGTCTACGACAAGGTGACGCATACCATGGAGGGGGAGTAGTAGTAGTAGTAGTAGTAGTAGTAGTAGTAGTAGTAGTAGTAGTTGTAGTAGTTGTAGTTGTAGTAATAGTATAAGTAGTAATAGTTGTAGTAGTAGTGGTAGAAATAGTAGTAGTAGTGGTAGTTGTCGACGTAGTAGATGTCGTAGTAGTAGTGATATTAATAGGTGTAGTAGTATTGGTAGTAGTAGACGTGGTGGTAGTAGTAGTTTCCAATTTGTCCGCTAGAGGTCACAACTTCATAGCTGAAAGAAAGAGAACAGTAGTGAAGGTTTGTTCTCTGTCGGCACACTAAGCTCTTTTTGCCAATATCTTTAGAGGATTCAAATTCGCTTCAAACTGGTTGGGGGAATTTGGTCGCCGTGTTTGCTGTCTCTTGTCGGGCGGTGCCACTGCGCAAGGGCCCGCTCACTCGACACATTCCTCTTTTTATTTGAAGATCGTTATGAACGGTATTAACTAGCTATGATAATAATATATCAGAAATGAGAAAATAATGAGCATGAAACAATAGTATATATTTTAAAAAAAAGTATATTAAGTATATTGTTTAAGCAAATTGTTTTGGCGGTTTTATTTGTCTCGCAGATTTACGCACAGGTACATTCTTCTCGGTAACTACGCCTGATTTGATAATATGCTTGGTGTTTACTTTTTTATGGCTTGCTGTGACATAGCTTGCGACGGTGGGGCTTTCATTTCTCTTGACATCACTGCCATCTGCAACGTTTTAACGACTCTTTCAAACGCCGCTGTCGCTCGCGTCGACATGAATTGTGTTTGGCATTTGTATGTTCGTGACAATCGGTGCTGGACCTTAGGTATCGAAATTATGTTTATAAGAGGCAGGAATCAGGTGCCAACGGTTATGGCAAACTGTTGTGCTGCGTTCTGTTTCTACAACATGTGAGCCCGGCGTACTATCGTGGCCTAAGAATTCACCGTATAAACGAATGTAACAAATCCAAACGCTATCGCCTATATTTAAATCCTTTAATTTTGTGGATCGGTGCCGTCTATTACACATATACTTGCTTACATTTATTTATGTCTTCTTTTACAGCAACTTGATGGTGTCGCGGGAAGATTTTTAGCATTTCTGAAAGGCGTGATACGAGTGACTTATTATTTCCCGAGAACAAGAGCTCAGCCGGAGTAAATCCGTTTTCGAAAGGAGTGGTGCGGTAAGCTACTAAACCGGCTTCGGCCACGCCATTGTTCTGAAAAAACTTAGGTGAGCTCGTTATGTGCTGGAAGCCGTAATCATCAACGAAGTTCCGAAATCCTGCCGAAAACTGCGTGCTGCAGTCGCTTTACGCAATATCCAGGATAACGAAATGAGAGAACATAATTTGGCATTGTTTGAGTATCTCGCTCTCCGTCATTGAGCTTAACGGACAAACTTCAAAATATCGCGAGTAATAGTCTGTCACGATCAAATACCAACGTCTTATGTATAATTAATCAAGTCCTGCCTTTTTCCAAGGATGGTCCAGAAAATCCTCTTTTACGAACGGGTAGGGAGGATTAACTCTTTCCTGTTTGCAAGCTGGGAAGGTCTTGATCATATTTATTAACTGGGTGCTCATGCCTACCCATCACACTGCGCATTCAGCTCTCTCTCGGCATTTATTAATGCCCAGGTGGCTCTTGTGAATGATTGACAGAATCAAGAGCTGCAACGTGGAGGGTATAATCAGGCTAAGCGTTAAGTACTAGCCACTTATCACAGAGAGAGATGCTCTTCTTATGCTAAAAATATGCTGCCATGTTAGCAGGTATACGATTCTTTGATGGGCATTCAGATAAGCAATCTTCTTTTAGTTTTCTACACGTCACATTCACCTCCTGCTCACTCGCAATTCTGTCCAACATACTCGATCGGGCTGGAAAACTATTTATGATTTAATTCTCGTATGCGTCCACTTCGTCTGGTAGATCTTCTGAGTCTTTTCCGCCGAGTGTATGGGATTGCGAGATAAACAATCGGTTAGGATTTGTTATTTTCCCAGTACGTACGTACTTTGTAGCTGTATCGCATCAGACGTAAGCGTATGCGTTGGAGTCTACAGGTCAACTCGTCTGATGGTTTCGCTTGTACGATCTGAATTAAAGGCTTCTGGCCAGTCTCTAGTGTTATATTGATACCAACCACATATTCTTTGAAGCTTTCTGACGCAAAAGCTACAGCCAGTGTCTCTTTTTCTATCTGGCTGTATCTCTGCTTGCATGGAGATAATTATTCTGACGATTATGCCACGACCTCGCGATTTCCATGTGCATCGGCTTGTAACAATGCCACGCCTAATCTGTAGCTCGACGTGTCTGCTTGAATGAAAATGTCTTTTGAGAAGTCTTAGTGAGCCAGCATCGGCACTTTACTAGAACATTGCAAGACTCAAGACTTGTCTTGGTGTTGGTCTTGGTCTTGTCTTGATTTAAAGACAAGATCAAGACAAGACTACAATTTTTAATAATTTTTCAAGACCAAGACAATATCAAGACTGTAAATAGTCTTGTCTTGGTCTTGAAAAAGTCTTGATCGTTCATGAGGAGGACGGAGTAAAATCTTAATAGGATATAAGGCACGCCTATAAACTTGGTACGTAAAAGAAAAGTCACAACTTATTTCAAATCACACCTGTTCATTACTCATTGCGAAAGGCGATACAAGATATTCCCAGAAATAAGCAATACGGAGCTGTTAAAGTAAATACAAGCAACCGTCAGGCTAAAATGTACAAGAAAATATAGAGATAATCAGTGAACAGAGGTTCGAGTGAATTCTTAGTTTTCCGTGAGCCGTTAAACAGTAAGGACAAGTTTTCATTTTCCATCACAAGAAAACTAATATTATTGGTCGAACATGTCCAAAAAACGTAAGCGAGATGACGAAAGCTCTCTCGTTTAAAGTTCGTCCAGTGTAAAAAGTAGTGACAGTCGGGATGTAGTTACGGATACAATAAATCCTAGTGTTTCTGATAATATTACAGTGATGCAGTCAAATCAGACTCGACTAAGAATCAAATATAAAGATTTTTTTTTAATTTCAACTGAAAACGGTAAAACTGTTGGTGTGTGCTTGGAATGTTAAAAAAAAAAATATAAATAAATCTTATCAAATGAAAAATAAAAATACAAATGGACTCATAAAGCATCTTCGAAACGAATACAGTGATATTTATAATGTTTATTTTGAACGGCCCAACACTAACGAAAACCAGTGCTCACCATCACAAGGTAACAAAGTCTAAAACTCTTATTTGTATAAAGTTATTTCGACGTACATATAGCATTCTTATAATTAAAAAAAGTTTAATAAATTAATTCCGGAAATCAAGACCAATACAAGACTCAGATTTTTACAGATTTTCAAGACCAAGACAAGACTGGCCCTAAGTCTTGGTCTTGTCTTGTCTTGCAATGCTCTACACTTTACTGATAATGTTTATTATCTCCATGAATGCGTTCTTCTGAGCATCGTACCATATGAATGCTACGTTCTTTTTAGTCAGTGAATGAAGAGTCTCAAGAATCGACAATTTATTCGGTATAAATTTCCCGACGTAATTTACTGCGCCCACAATTTGTAACGAGTTTTTGTTTTCTGGTTTGGTGAAATTACATAAAGCCGATACGCGTTAGAGCAGAATATCAATACCTTTTTGGAGATTCAGTGACCTCGATATTGAAGCATAACAGCTAACAACTTGGAAAATATTTGCGAAAAATAGTCCGATGCACAATTTATACCAACAAGTAGACAATTGAAAATAAAGCGTCCACAAGGGATTATAGAACATTTAAGCAATTTTCTTTCCTGATTGGTTTTTTTTTTTTTTGTGGTATCCCGAATTTGCGTCGAGCTTGACGAAGATCTCTTTTCCGTTCAACGAAGTCAAGAGGTTGTCGATCTTCGGCAAAAGGTGCACTGCTCACTTAACATTTTTGTTTAGATCGGTGAAATCTATACATAGTCTTATTTTGTTGCTATCTTTTTTGGGCACGATCTCGATCGGGATACATCTGTCCGTTGGATAATCGATCGGTTGGATCACCGCGAGACTTAAAAGTCTGTTAATTTCTTTACGTAATTTTAGCATTAAGAGAATAGACATTGATCGGGAAAACGTTCGGGAAAATGGCTTTGTATCTTTCATTAACTGGATTTTCAGCTCTTTTTTTAACCTTTGTAAGCCATTTAATACCGTGCTAAATTCTGTAAACCATGGATTCGCTTCGCTCATGCAAGCCGATAAATTACAATTTTGTTTCAAAATATTCAAGTTGCAGACTTCCGGCTCACCGAGTAGGTTATTTCTTAAATTCTTTACGACGTTAATCTTTGCCTCAGACTGTTCTTCCATGCAAGAAATCCTTAATTTCATGTAACTTATAGTATTCAACTTCGATTTATCCACACTAAACAAGGCTTGGTCTGATGGAATAATAAATATTTTTACGTTTCTTAGAAAGTCTATTTCCTCGATGCACGTGCCGTCTGCGCCTGTGTCCACAACGAACCTAACCTTTTTCTTAAACTGCACATTAACTGCTGACAATTTCTTTGGATTCATGTGACGTCAAAGTCCGCACCTGCTGCATTTAGTGGAGTTCCCGGAAGACTTGCTTCTGCCCTACTGCCTGTCATTATTGTTTCTGTTTTGTTTAGATACTCGGTCTATTTGAGCCTGATCCTGGCTCGCTGTCTCCTGACGTCGAATGATCTTTGCTTCTCTAGCCTGTGTTTCAGCTTGCTGGGCCGTCGTCATCACCATTGCCAGTGTCAGGTCAAACATCAGCTGTAAAAGTTCGGACGTTCTTGAGTCGCGCAAGCCGATGACTATACGCTTGCGTATTAGGTCCTCTTTCAAGTTGCCGTATTCACACTGTAATAAATACGTTGAAACTTTCGTGGTTGTGCTACATGTGTGAGTCGAACTTGAATCTCTGAAATATTGTATTTTTCTTGGGATTGAAGTGTGCATTAGACTTCTCCATGACCGCAGCAAGAGTCGTGTTTTCTGTCATAGTGGGCAACACTTGTTTCAAGATCTCTTCAGAACTCTGAACTAAGATGTACCTCTCCAAGTGCCTTTCCCACGTAAGCCATGTTTCGGGCCTGTTAAAATCGAATCCACTTGGGGGAAAAATGCCTGCAGCTGTTGCCACCGCGCTTTGACTTAATGCTGCGGTAGTCTGGCTCCCCAAGTCGTTTTGCATGTCGTCAGGCATCTTTTCGTTTCTCCACTCTTTTCCACTCACCTGGCGTGCCAGCGATGAGTTTCAGGATAAGAGATAAGGCTTTGTTCGTCACTCGGTTTTTTTATTATCGTGATATTTACTAGTGCTGCATTTATAACTTGATCCCACCGCTCCCAGCATTTTGTGAAGTGACATAAGGGGGTCAATAACAAAACGTAGGGGATGAAGTATAGGTTCAGCAGAGAGCCGTCGTGAGCGTGCACTTGCTATCAGGTGTTTTGAATATCGCGTATTTTCAAATAGTTAGAGGTTTAGTCATAATAACAACCTGTTTAATAATTAATTATTGGTCGTCTGCATCGACAGCAGAGCATGCAAATAGTATTTGGTAATTTTTTACTGTATTTAAATAAAAATAGTAACCAGTGTTGACATGCGTGCATTGTATAATATTGTAAAATATTGACCCAAGATATTAGATGGTCAGGCAAGCATCTTATCCACTGGGCCAGAGTGGATAAGATACCAGCTGAATAATTCATGTCCATATAAAGTACAGGTATCATGCGCTTGTATTTTTTAAGCTTACTACTAAACTCTATATTGTATATTTAGCTTAATTCTTTTTCAATTTTTATGCTAAATTATTTACCAACAAAATATTTGTATAATTAGTAGTAAAGGTACTCCTCACATAAGGTGGAATACAATATAAAATTTAAAAGTGTACTGAAGAGAAAATAAATATTATTTGTGATCAGGGACAATAACGAAACTGTTCTGCTGTTTTGAATTTTCTCAATTTTTTGCCACAGAAACTAAAGTATTCGGTACTAAGTATATTGTAAAATTGTGAAAAAATAAGCTGAATTTAAAAACCAAGTTCATATTTGTATTTATTTATTTATTTATTTTTAACTTATTGCAATGGAAACGAATTTAATAACGTTATTCAGAGTAACGTTAATAATTTTGTTTCTTTGGCAATAATTTCAAAATAAATAAATGAATAAAAATATGAACTTGATTTTTAAATTATGCCTATTCTTTACAATTTTACAACATACTTAGTACCAAATACTTTAGTTTCTGTGGCCGAAAATTGAGAAAAATAAAAAAATCAGGATAGTTTCGTTATTGTCCCTGTTTGTGATGGACGATGATTTTGAGTAATATTTAGATACAAAATTATTGTAACAAATAATTGAAAGGTAATTAAGCTAATTACGTAATATACAGTTTAGTTGCAGGCTTGAAAAATATAAACAATCGATACCTATGCTTTACATGGACATAAATTATTAAGCCAGTATCTTGTCCACTCTGGCCCAGTGAATAAGATGCTCGCCTGACAATCTGATATCTTGGGCTCGTGTCCCGTCATCGGCCAATTTGTTTTTTTTTTTCAGTTTTACTATTATTTTGAATAATTTTCATAAATTCATTTATTAATAATATATTTAAAAAACATATTTATTTAATCAATTTTTTCTAAACAAAAAATAAG
This sequence comes from Copidosoma aretas, assembly GCA_030522625.1. Classification (NCBI taxonomy): domain Eukaryota; kingdom Metazoa; phylum Arthropoda; class Insecta; order Hymenoptera; family Encyrtidae; genus Copidosoma; species Copidosoma aretas. The sequence continues at coordinate 6,164 of JAPYYV010008047.1, read as the reverse complement.
TTTTAAATCGTTTTAGGAACGTTTCAGAGACGTTTCGTATTCATCTCTTCCTGCGGACATTTCCAGGTTCCAGAAACGTTTCGGGAACGTTTCCGACCACTTTTGAGAAATGTTTCAAAGTTTCAGACTATACGTTTCTGAAATGTTTCTGAAGCGGACGATACTATGTGGGCATGCACGTGCAGTATCTTTTCGCGGTAAAGAATATTATCTCGTTTTTTAAATAATCAGTTGTTTAGATGCTGTAGACCACGATTGTTGCATGCATCTTATTGTCGAATGAATGAAAATTTTGACTGTAGAGTGAAATTCTGTGAGTTTGTACTGTCAATGCTGCTAACGTTTACAAGATTTTGCCGTCAGTGATTTTGAACAATTGGTCCACAAGTAGTCATGGATAATGAAATGCAGACCGAAGTCATAGCTATATGTTATACGGCTAGCACGTGGCCTCCGGGGGTCCTAAAGTTTCCAGACACTATATATATGCCATATGGCCGGTGGCTGGAGCCTGGAAGTGCGGCGAGAAAGTGGAAGAGAGAGAGCCTCAGCGGGTCCCGGGAAAATTCGGGCACGAGGTTTAAAAATATGTGCGTTGACGATTGCCGACCCCTGCATGCGTTCGAGGTTACCGACCTGCAATGGTCGGCTTACCGGCAGTGGGGTTTGACAGGAACTTTTTTAATTTTGTGGAGGAGTAAGTAGTGGATTTTAGAGAGGGTAAATAATAAGTCGGAAAATATATTTAATACATTTATTAAAAAATATAAATTTCGGTCCGCTATCCCGGGACTGCTATCTTTAATTCTTACATTTTAATAACATATTTTTATTTAGCGGCCCTCAATGCCATATGGCTACGATTATAGTGCTACATCATTGAACAGAAACCTTGACGTTATTACAAAAATCAACGAATACCGCAAGTTATCTTATTTTTCTAATTTTGAGGTTCGGTTCAATTTTTTTGGTGAAGAAATTGAAAGATCTGCCTGGATAAATGTGTTGGTATTTAACTTAACTTTATTAAAAAAAAAAAATCATCGTGGTACGTGGCTTTTTTTGATTCATAGTATATTTTTCCCAAAAAAAAAAATGATTTTGACGCCCGGCACGGACCGCGGATTAAATATTGTATAAGTTTATATATTGTCATTCGTCTAAGGATAATCATATTACGTCATAATGTTCATATGCAATTATCTCACCAATAAACTTAACGAGAATTTAGGTAATAAGTCCAGCGCACCATAGCAGTATCTCAAAGGTGGTGTGGAAATTTGCTAATATCTTCATTTATTCACTATTTTTTTAAAAGGTATTAGGAAATTCAGTTTTGATGAAGCATAATTACCTACCGAAAAGTACTGACAAATTAAACGGAAATATTAAGGGTATCTTTTTTCCAGACAGGTGTGGCTTCAGAGGCGGAGCTCAAATAGTGGGGGTTAACGGAGGAAATGTAAATAAGGGAATTTGATTAACGACGCGCAGTAACCCTAATAATCGCGCTGCGGCAGAGAATTTCAATTTAGAAAAATAAAAAAAAATTTATAGAGAAAAATTATGCTACTGCTATGCTGGCTTGCAAGTGGCAGCGTCACAGCGTTAGAGAAAGAACGCAGTCTATGCGTCCGTTCTGTCCTTGTCCCGCTGAGACAAGTGATTGGTTGTTCCTATCCCCGACCCGCGCTCCGCATGCTGCCAAAGTTTGCATATAGATATAAGACGAGAAATCTGACCTTACGCACTACTGGCTCAGTCGCGTACTCTATATTCTTATATCTCTATGAAATTTTCTAAAGAAATTTTTTTAGCGACTGCAGTAAGCAGTAAATTGCGGGATTTAAAAAATTTAAACTGATGTTCAGAAAAAGGGAGCGGAGTTTTTGAAAGGCTTCGAAATTATAAGAGTCAAAAGTATTTTTATTTCCTTTCTTTAAAAACATGTATGATGGACCAAAATATATAAATCAGTGTAATCTTGGCAAATCTTGTAAAAAAAATATCTTTTAGGCATTTTGGAGATCGCTTAATTCGAATCCATTAGGAATATTTTCATTTTTAAAAGGGCGAATCCAATATAATGGGCCGATATTTTTAGAATAAATCTCACGTTATTGTAAATAAGTTTTTTCATGCAGACAAATATAAAAAAACAGCAAGGTATGAGTTACAAATTTACGACTGCCCCGTAACTATTACATCAAATAATAAGTAAATCTTTTAAAGTCCGATTATCGACGATAAACATATTACACAAGTAATTTTCTGACAACATCGGAACGCCCCACTTATATACATACAAAGTTTGGTATCACAACGAATATTTCAAAATGTGAAACTTTAACTACTTTAATGACGGTTCAATCAAAAATCAGTTGAAAGCAACACAATGTCCTGCTGACAACTTTTCGAAACAATGCGATTGTTTGACGCAGGTGACTCACATTATTCAACAAAATAATTCTCTTTCTTTTCTTTCCTCGGTCTTTTTCCTGTCCTGAGATTTTCTGGCTCAATCATTTTTCTTTTCTGGGCGACTGGTTTTTTATTCTCGACATTTTTCAGAGGACTTTTTTGAACCAAGTACTGAGGTGGTTGTTCCACCTGAGCATTTTTATCATCGTACTTGTTGTCTTTAAGGTCGTCTTTGGGCTTGTCTGACTTCTTCAGTTTCTGTTATACAAAAACAGAAATAGAATATTACCATTTAAATAGTCAACAATTTTATGGCACACATTGCCCAGAGAAATTGCAAATATTATTGTTTTTTAATACAAGTATAAGCCACAATTGATATTAGCAGGTACCTACGGCATAAGACAAAAGAAATTTTTTTTTTTTAATTCGTAGATTCAACCTAATTACATTTCATTATTAAATACAAATTTTTTTGCATCCTACGCGCTGCTTCAGATTATGACCGACATTTGTTGTAATTTATAAATATTTTTACGTACTTTCTTTTTTTTCACTTTTATTTTCTGTTCATAGTCTAAATCGAATTCAAAATCTTTGAGGTCCATGACTGGATCTTCGCAGTCGGAATCGTTGAACTCGATGTTTTCTTGATCTCCAACTTCTTTATCGGTTCTATATCCTGCAACGAATGTGCAAATCAAACGTACTACGTAAGTTTGATATTTATATATCTACACAGACGATTGAAGTGACTACCAGAGAAACTAGTAAATAAAGCGGAAATTTCATTTAGCATTTTAGTGTTTTCAGTTTCATCAAAGATGACATAACTTTACTGACACATGGAAAAAATGTTAACGAGTACGTATACATTAAGGTGGTATTGCGAGCACGCGATTTAAGTATTTTGGACATTTAAAATAATTATATGGCCCGCCGATGAAAGACTTATATTATATTTTTCCAGCAAATTAGTCCAGTACTTTCCCAATAAATTTATTTTTGGGCTATTACATCATGGTATTTACAAACTTTTTTTTTATCTGTTATTTTACTACCTACATTTTCTTCTTACACAGTCCAACTCTTTCACGTCTCAAGAAAAACTACCGATTTTATCGGTGTTCTAGGTGACTTTTCTGATACGTTTGTCATTTTAGATGTTAACGTTCATTATTAAATGAGATCGAATTATTTAATAAAAAAAATTTTAATATCAACTTCTGTCTTATTTTGAGAATATCTTTTACGTATTAATTAAACCTTTATACTATTTTATAAAAACAACTACCGAGTCATTATGAAACTACAATCCTGAAATGATTATTTTAATAATTTACTTCAATTACCGTACGTGACATTAATTGGTCACATTTCTTTGAACTATACTTTAAACATATTTCATTGCTGTCACTTCAACAATCGTAAGGATACGTTTTAAAAACCATCAAAATTATGATGTCAAGTGTAATTTCCGTTCCAATGTATGTGCTATACTTGATCTCACGATTTCCTCTCTGCAGTTACTTAAGTGTATGTTAACTCTAAATACGTCAAAATCTGGTCTATTAAGTACGATACAAATTTTACTCAAGTAGCGCAAGACTGCATCGATTCTCATACTTAAAGAGAAGAATCATCGCTATTGCAGTTCATTTTCTTTTCCATCCAAAGAAATTTCTTTTAAATCCTGGTGAATTTTCACTTGTATATGAATGACCAGATAATCAGTTATTACGAGTGAACATTGGTCCAGAAAAAAATTTTTTACGTGCCTGCGGGTGAAATTGGGTACTTTCGTCCCACGACGCGGAACGAAAAAACTCATTTTTCCCCGCAAGGAAACGTAAAATCGTATACAAGCCACGGAGGAAAATACCGAAAGCCTCAGAACACATGCTTAACACCCTTGGCTTCGCCTCGGGCGTTAAATGTCTGTGTTCTGTGTTCTGAGACATTCTTTACATTTCCTCCCTAGGTGTGTAATATACTATTATATTCATAATGTACGGAGAAACAAAGTACTGTTTAATTATTTTACACTGATCAAGAAGATCCAGAAATTCGGTATCATCGAAGCCATAGAAGTGGTTCAGGAACTGCTCGACTGTCCAGGGGGGGGGTCGCCCCTCAGCTTTTTCCAAGAATCTTGAATGATCTCGTCCCGACTCTGCTGAGATGGTTTTTGTCCCACCGTACATCTCAACATTTTTCTGCCCCGTTCCAGATCAAGCAAAGATCTTTCTTTAGTTTTCGTGACTGCATCTACAATGAAAAAAAAAATTAATTTTTATTCCCATTATTTATTACTGCTGTCATTAATCATAAGATAAACATTGTCCTTTGTAGAAAAACTTACACAAAACTGTAAAAGTGCTGGGGTTTGTCTCCAGCGTCGTATTTACTGCTCGGTGAAAAATTTTAAGAATACTGTTGCTCCGGTCACGTATGTGTAGTTGGCATGACACTTTCCAAAACGGCATATGATTTTGGGGTCATAATTGCAGTTTTTTTGCAGTTATTTTGCAGTTCAAACGCAAAATTTGCAGTTCTACGAGAAAATTTAATAATTAAAGAACTGCCAACTTCTTCGGAAATTAGCAGTAAACGGATACAAACAACGTTGACAAGTCAATTTTTTAAGTTGAAACTGCACATCAATTTGCAGTTTTTTTGCAGATTTTCAAAACAATAGGCCTAAAATTCATAGATGCATTTTTTTATAAAATAAGTTCAAAATTTGACATTTTGCCAACTTCCGCCAAAGATAGCAGGATTAGCGCACGTACATCGCAAACTACTGATTTCTATGGACTCCGAATTGGAAAGGATTTGGCAGTTTTTTTGCAGTTCACAGCTGCACATGCTAAGAAATATGCAGTTGCAATTCCAATAATTATAATAAGCGATTCGGCCGATTTTTGCTCAAGGTAGCAGGGTGAGAGCGCGTAAGTCGTATAATAAGGATTTTTATGAACTCTAAATAGAAAAGGATGTTGCAGTTTTTTTGCAGTTCACAGCTGCACCAGGTCCGAAATTTGCAATTAAAATTTCGATGAATATATTACGGGAATCGGCCGATTTCTTCTCAAGTTAGCAGGGTCAAAGCGCGTGAGTCGTATAATAAGAATTTGTATAAACTCTACATAGAAAAGGATTTTGCAGTTTTTTTGTAGTTCAAAAGCAAAATTTGCAGTTCTACGAGAAAATTTAATAATTAAAGAACTGCTAACTTCTTCGGAAATTAGCAGTAAACGGATACAAACAACGTTGACAAGTCAATTTTTAAAGTACAAACTGCACAGAAATTTGCAGTTTTCTTTGCAGTTTTTCAAAAAACTAGGCCTAAAATACATACATGCAATTTTTTATAAAATAAGTTCATAATTTGTCATATTGCTTACTTTCGCCGAAGATAGCAGGATAAGCGCGCGTACAGCGCAAACTACGGATTTCTATGAACTCTAAATTGGAAAGGATTTTGCAGTTTTTTTGCAGTTTACAGCTGCACATGCTCAGAAATTTGCAGGTGCGATTCCAATAATTATAATAAGCGAATCGGCCGATTTCAGCTCAAGTTAGCAGGGTAAAAGAGCGTAAGTCGTATAATACGTAATATTCTGAACTCCAAATAGGAAAGAATGTTGCAGTTTTTTTGCAGTTCACAGCTGCACATGCTCAGAAATTTGCAGTTGCGATTCCAATAATTATAATAAGCGAATCGGCCGATTTTTGCTCAA
>JAPYYV010008046.1:0-12921 GCA_030522625.1 Copidosoma aretas | reverse complement strand
TTTTGAGGCTAGGTTTGCACATTTTGGTCTGAAAACTAGTACATAGTCATCATTTTTCATGACAAATATGCTCGAATTTTTTCGACCAGATCCCTTCAAGGCAGTTTTCACTATCTTAACCGGCTAGACCCTTTACTTGTAGTATACATTCTTTTCATTATCTGATTTTTTGTGCATTTGTTAATTCATTTCAGCATTTTTTAAATTCTACACTTACAATTAGTCCTAGTCTGTCTAACTGCATCAATAAAATTTCTCTGTTGATTGTATCAAATGCTGTTTTGACGTCTACGAAGAAAGCATATAATTTATGGCCCCCTGGCCTCGGTTTTTTTTCAAAAAAACTATTTAGTATAAAAATATCGTCCCTAATTCTGGTTTTTGCACCCAAGCTAGCTATTCTTGTACTTTTCAGCAATGATAATAAATCCGTAAAGTTTTAACATCCTTTTATTCCTTTTTACCTGGTAATTCGGAGAGTTTCTTGATTTTTTTTACTATTTATTAATTTGTGTTTCTGTCCAAAACACATTGAGAATGTTTGGTGATCGAATTATTTAAATCATTAAAAGATTGTTGAAGAATTTCCTTACAGTTCCCTTGTCTTCTGCGGATTTTCAGCCCCCTCCCCCAGGACTTTCTAAAATTCAATGATCTATATGTTCTTCTCATGATGCTCCCAGACTTTGCTGTTGATTTGTATACTTCTTTTCTTGTTTTTCCTATAACATGCCTTCCTGTAATCTCCTAACACATTTTTAAAATGACTCTTTTATGATACTTTTTTTATTTACATCCATTTTTTTTGGTTTTAATTTTTTAGACGCTTTTGAAAACTCATTTAAATTTGTTAATTCCGATAGTTTACTCAGTTGTTTATCGAATCTATACTTCTTTCATCACTGATAATTTCTTCAACCTTTTTTCATACTATTTAATTCAACTTTTGTACTTTCTTTGGCTTATTATTTTTCCAGTCGTTGAGTTCACCTGTCACCATTCTTTTTTTTTAAATTATTTTCAAACCCTGTTTATTGTTTTGTCAAAATTTTCCCTCTTTAATTATATCGTTTGTAGTTCCTCTTATACCAGCGTAATGACAATAATTTACCTGTACTTTTTTTTTGTGATGTTTATCCCACGTTGGTTGATTATTTGATATGCATCTATCTCTTTCAACAAAAAAAAACTACGCACACCAAGAACTTTATACTTACAAATTAATTGGTATAAAATTGAAAATGAATTATTCATCATATTATTAAAAACTAATAATTATAAATATTTATAATTATTCCTTATTTGTATGTCATAAGTCTATCTATTGGTCTCCTGGGCGTTGTATAAGAATAGATAAAAAATTAGATAATATATGATGCATTTCTAAATTTGTAGATACTTTTTTTATCTCGATTTATCATTATTAAAATAAATTAATGTGTAAAAAAATATCATACATAATTGTTATAGATAAAAGTATTAGAAAATGTGAATAAGTATTAGAAGTTTATATATAATTTAATTAAATAGAATTGATCAATTTGGAAATTGTATCAATACAGATTTTTACAATAATTGTATTAAAACATTCTAAAAAAAATATAAGGTAGTAGGTGGTGGGCGGTGGGAGGTTTAGTAAGAGTAATGTTGAGTTGCGGTTAAGGGGCGGTGGGAGGATTCGGTGAAAAATATTCTTAGTACAAATAACACAGAAAACAATAGAATTATCCATCATTTTGTGCGGTATCGTGAAGGGTCCGCAGAGAGGGAGAGGGGAAGGGTCGGTGAGTTATGAAGAATACCCCACACAAATAACTATATAATGACGGTAAATATATCTCTATATAGGCTATTGATACAGTCGTACATTTTAGAACTCCCTCCTGACTTAAGATAGCGAGGGTATTTATCAAATAGAAAGATAAACTGTTGAGGTATTTATTTTTGGTCTCATTAATCTGTACTTTTCTTGTCTTACTGCATGGCCCTTGGAACCAACTGGGTTAGGCTATGGAACAGACGCATAACTTTTAATCTACAACATAAACTACCTTATAATTTACTTATCGTAGCTACAGTTTTTATTTCTAATACGGTTTGCGAATTTTTCGTGGAGATTGATCGGTAGGGGTTTTGTCAATATATCTGTCATTCGTTTTCTTGTACTTAGCCACCTGATGATTACCCTACCATTTGCTGCACATTTCTTAACATAATGTTCCTATACATCTGTCATATGATCTAATTTTTGGCTCCCACTTATCTTTAAAACTTAACTCGGCTGACTTTTTGTCACACTGTAGGATAAACAGGACAGAAGGTCTTGTTATAGAGAACATTAAAGACGTTATAAACGGCCATCAACTCCCTACACGCCTTACTTGAAGCTACATACTCAGCCTGGCATGACGATAGAGATAGATAGGTCTGTTTGTGAGTTCTCTAGGCCATGAAGTCTCCGAAGAGTTTAACAACATTACCACTCGTAGTCAGAAGACTCTACAGTCACCATAACTTTCGTCAGAAAGCGCGTCTAGATTGCTCCACTTTCCAAAGTATTTTAGACCAAGAGACTTAGTTCCTGCAAAATATCGAAATACTCGTTTGATTATGTTCTAGCTTACAGCGGGCGAACTTGTCTAATGTCGACTAAGAACGTTAACGGCATATCTAATGTATACCACTTTACGGTTAGCAACATTTCTTGTCGATTTGGCCTCTCTAAAGTGAGTTTGATTTTTTGACTGCTCTCTTTTTTTTTGCTGACTTAGCACATAACCAGTAATCATAATAGTTTTTTTAAAGTGAAAACTTCTATAGCGGCGTTGTACACTTTTTGTTATGGGGAAAAACTAATAAATTCGCGTCAGATGAGTCAGGTCACGTGATGCTGATCGAAAATTCGTAAGATTGAGGGGAAGGAGAGATGACTGCACCGGCGCGCCGGTAGGAGAGGAAGAAATATCCCCCTCTCTTGCTACTGCGCGGCGAGAATGTTAGGAAAGAAAGTAAATAATATGTCTCTCTCTTTCTACGGCGCGGCAAATATATACCTGGCCTGTAGGCAACAACTCAACTCGAACCGTATATGTGTATACCTTTTTTTTTTATATTCATCGTGGCATTTTGACAACCATTGGAGTATTATGCCAAGCAGTATATAGCACGGTTTTATTAATTGGTAGGTGCTTATCGTATGGTAGGAACAAGTGGGTTAGGTATAAGAACGATCTCTAACCTGGAAGAGACTATTTTATTTAGTGAAAAAATCTTCATCCAGAGTGGGAATCGAGCCCGGCCATCAAGATCAACAGGCAGACACCACCTACTGAGCCATCACACGGCATATTTTTGTATGACAATTTATTTATTTATTCTCATAACGCATCTGCATTTCTACAAAAAATAATTGGGAAATGATTTGATGATTTGCCAATGATTTTGAGCGGAGATTTCAACATAAACTCTGCAGACGATGAAAATCTACCGTTAAGGAGGCTCAACACCCATATATATCACTAAATTTGGAATAATCCATAGAGATGTCTGTTGCAATCCAATGATAAAGAGGTATTGTAGTGCAAAAGAGGGGTACAGGAGGAGTTACAAAAAAATTATTTTGTAACTTTTGTCACATTACAATGTGCACATTGTCTTACTGTAAATAATATCTCATAAATCACCTTAATCTTTTTTGCTTTCTATTTAATTTCAAATTTTATTAAGCGTGTTTTATTCCTTCAACGATTTTAGATGGGACTACTGCGGGATGTTTTTAAAAATATCGTATGTTCAACTAATTGGGTCCAATTGTTTACTAAAAAAGTCCAAAACTTCTATTCTTTTGTAAACAATCGCATCTCACTTGTTACACATACGATATTCTTAAAAATTTCCTGCAGTGACCCAATTTGAAGTCGTTCAAGAAATAAAATACGCTTTAAAAATTTGAAATCGGATGAAAAGCAAAAAAAATTAAGGTGATTTATGAGATTTTTTTCACAAGTAGACAATGTGCACACTGCGATATGGCAAAATTTATAAAATAATTTTTTTTAACTCCTTAAACATGCTTCTTTTACACTACAATATCGTTTTATCATTCGATTGTAACAGAGAGCTCTATTAATTATCACACAATTTAGTGCTATCTATTGGTGTAGAGCCTTCGTAATTGAATCTTCAAATAATAAAAATTGTTTGTTTCTTACTTCAGCTACCATAAACCTACTGTATTAGTTTTCGAGATTGGCAATGATGATGCTGGTAATGATGATGGTGAAAGACTAGTTGAAATTATTAATGAAAGTTGATTTTTCGGAGCGATAAGCTTTTTAATCTAAAATGTTTGTAATAGCTCTGAAGGGTTTCTCTGTAGAAGCTCTGAAATTTTGTATGTAGTATAAATTGTCATGCTTGAGTACGATAGCGCAATAAATAAATATTGTATTTTACCACATAAATGATAGTACTTTTATACTTATGAATAAAGCAATTCGTGCAAGATTATTCCCTAACCATTCCAAAATATTCAAAAATGCACAACGTTACCGTTCAGGTTTTCACTTCTGCCGGCACTCCTGGAGTGCCAGTTTTTTTATTTGTTTTGAGTTTTAAAGCCCTACTTCAGTCAGGATTATCTCGATACAATATCTCTGGGTTGGTATCAACACTTGATTCTTCTTATCACTTTTGCCTTCGATACCCAGAAAAGACTTGCCTACACCCAGATCTGTTATTTCAAATTTGCTTTGCAGTCATTCTTTTACCGACTCCAATTTACCAGAGTAATTACTTGCAATTTGCATATAATCGACATAGAGGGTCAGAATAAAGATTTTGTCTACCTCATGCCAAGTGAACAGGCATGACTTCAAAATGCTCGGTCAGTTCATTAGGTATAGCGAATTTTTTATTTTTTTATAAAGTATTTATTTGTTCATAATTATCTATCTTATCCCCTTTACAGTGATCCCCCTTGGATACAATACACTCATGCCAACATTTTTTCCAATCCTCAAAGTACTTCAAAAAATCATTTTGTGTGATCCTGTTCAGCTCCTCCTTCGATCTCGTCTTTATCTCCTCAATCCTTTCTCTCACTTCTCTGCACTGTGATGCAGCTCCAAGCACTTATCATGATCGCCTAAAATGGCTTTCTCTCGAAAATAGACGCGACTATTTTTCAGGCACTTTTACTTACAAAGTTCTAACTACCTAACGGCTACAATATCCCTATGATACACTACCGTACCCTAATGACAGCCTGTGCCGACTGCAGTGCCTTGGCAATTCAAATCTACGGATCCTGTTAGCGTCAAATGAATCTTTATTTAAATCCTTTTGTGTACAATCTCTGCGTAACTCGTCTAACATTCCGGTCCTTATTCGTTTACAACCCAAGCTCAAGGCATTCAAAAAAGCTTACTTAAGACACTTGTACAGCAAGAGTCAGGGCTACTTTTTTTATTTAGACTTGATGTTTTTTAATCAATTGATGCATTTATTATACTATCAATTAAGAATTCAAATGTCGGAGAATGAAAAGTAAGAGGAGAAGTTGGGCTTGCCTCTTCGCACATCGAATAACAGCTGTTATTGCTCATCGCATAACTTGCGTTACTTTACTAGATTAAGCTACAATGTACCTATATAAGTTAACAATATGTAAATAATTGAATGAGTACTATTCAAGAACGCTGTCTTTGTGTCAAGCTGATAAGTATCCAGATTTAATTTGTTTACCAAGCCAAGACTGTTCTGATTTGAGTCGGTCTTAACTTTGGAGCGTATGTTTCTATCAAGTTGTACTCGTTTTTATCTTTAAATAAAATCCCCGTACTACCAGCCGGGCCTTGAATTTTTTATGACCTTGATCATCAAGCTTTTTCTTGAGCACTAATCGGGAGTCAATGTTCGAACGTTTACCATTAAAAAGTCCTACGGGTCTTTTCACTAAATTCCAGACATGATTCTTTGCCATTGAGTCAAACTCATCTTGTATAGCTTGACTTCAGCCTTCTTGAGTTTAGCTTCAAGACTGTCTAACATCTTTCGAGTAAGCCCCTCTTATGAATTTAGTACCCTGATCTGACCTCAGATAGCAGACTTTAGTTTTATACCCTTATACATTTTTACAACCTTTAATAAAATTATCCAAGCATTCACCCGTATCGCTTTAATTATTCATGAGGTAAGCCATAGTAAATCTTGAATAATCATTGATAAGCACAGAGATAAACTTACATCTCTTCGAAAAGGAAGGCAGACTAATAAAATGTATTGTCTTTTGATGAATGATTTAAAGGGGTCTAGCTGCTCGCTCGTGTACCAAGGGAAAGTTATTTTGGGACTTTGTCCTGAGACATACGTCGCCTATCCGTATCATGGTATAAAAGACAGTTTATTTCTTTAAATCTTTTATATTTTTCGGTAAACAGACTTTGCATTCGTTTGTTTGTTTAATTTTAATGTTTCCAAAATGATGAAATTTTCTGACTTGTATTAAAAACATATCGTCAAAAAGGCTATTATCTACCTTTTCGATCAAGCTCTTAAAGATTCTGATTGATCAGATGTAATTTCTTAGTAGTAGGATTCCTACTTTATCTGTTTCAAAGAATTTAAGGAGCTCCATCAACACCATCCAGACATTTTTTTCTTTGTTTTAGAGAGTCATAAACATGTTTATTGGAAAGTTTCTGTCTTTCTAAATCATCGCTATCGTTCCTGACAATCTTTTTTGCCTATAGACTCTGGAGTTAGAGGGGCTGCAGCCACGGCCGCCCAGGCTCCATCGATCTCTACGACTTCGCCTTTTGAAGTCCCATAAATCTGACTTATTCAGCTCACTGCATGGGTAACACTTATAAAGTTCCAGCTTTCGGACAATGTTCTGCCATGTGGTCTCAGAACGGTGGTGGCGCTCTAGGGGCCTGAACACTGCCATTGCTGCCATAGTGAGGTCCGGAAGCCTTCTGAATCCGCCCTTAACATACACGACATAAAGTTTTTGTATATATTTCCCTTGCTGTCTTTACTTTGCATCTTAGGTGTGAGGTCGGTCATCTGTGCCCTTGGTACAGTTCTTCAGATAGTGATATACAAGGCGTTGCGTTTTTATTCTTTGGCAAGAGAGGGGTGGGCGACGTACTTATTACTTCACAATTCTGAACAAGCTCTTTAAACTTTTCTATCAATCCTAAGAGCGATTCTATTTCTTTATTGAAATTAATTTTTTGCAGCCCTTTCCAATTCGCGGCCGCTTTAAGACGTCTCTCTCCCCTTTCTTAATATTTCAGGCATTTCAGTATTGCAACTAGGTCTTGCAGGTGAAATGTTCTTGGATGATATTTTTCTGCTATTCTGTTTTAAAAAATGTCTCTGAATTTTAACTTCTCATCCTAAATCACGTCTTCGCTTACTAGTTCTGTGTATTCAGCCGTAAGATCAATAGCATGCAGCGGTTATTTGGACCAGAGTTCTGACTTCAATTTATCGAGAGACACCTCAATTTTCACGCCTTTAGCTAAGCTGTAATTGAAAATTTTTCGAGGCTTACGTTCAAGTCGACAGTTCAGTTAATTTGAGATAGTAGCTGCAAAAATTTTTGCGCTGCATTTGGTAATATTATCAGACCTCGTCCTATCCAGAAGATTTTTAACTCTGTTTCCACACTTACTTGAGGTCTGCCATGTCTTAACATGGAGAGGGAGGGAATGGTATTTGTGAATTGGGTCCCGGCAGCTTTGAGCTTGTCAAGCCTCGCACTTACTTTGCTCAACCTTCAATCAAAATTTCTCGGTACGAGTAAAAATTTCTCTCGTGCCTTATATTACTCCTGCCTTTCTGGTGTTGTCTTCTTGTTTTAATCCTCTTGTTTTTTCCACATTTTTCTGAGTTCAGCCATCATCTCATCTAATCAGGGCGATTATTTTTTTCCGAAACGATTAAAATTTTTTTTTTTTATCTGTCATAATAACTTCTTTTTCTTCTGCCTTAGACCTTTTGTATTTGCAGGTGTTTTGGCTCTCTTAATTTTAAGTTTATAGTTGTTCGCCATGTGGAGCGAGAAAACGGATGCTGCTTCCTTTTCTAACATATTCCTACCGACAAATTTTTCACCTATAGTATTCAAGTTGATAATATTCACGTTTTTTATTTTGTCATTTGGACCTTGGGAATTTTAGACTTTTTTAAAACAGACATCTTATTATCGATCGTTTCCATCTCGTCAACTGACTTTCCCGATAACCCGGGCTTATTATAAGCACACTCCGCATCTTAACTGTCTTTTTAAAATAGATTCCTTGGCAATAACGTTTTTACTTTTTTTTTTTTCCGAAAAAGTTAAGTATGTTCAGCATATCATTCCTGACCAGGATATCTACAACAAAAACAGCTGATCTATTGAGGGAGTCAACCTAAGACCGACCGAGCAGAAGTCGTATCCAGCTGACTTGGCCCGATGCATACACTTGTGCTTGAACACAAAGCACGATTGCATGTTGGACACCTGCACAGTCCCGCTTGACCGAACGCAAGCCCTACCTAACTGCGCGAGTCACAGCAGAAATCGACACATTAGATGTCTATATACATTTAACACATATTTTGTAATGCCTTGTGTATGCGCTGATGCCTTTCCCTGTAGCTGCTCTTATGACGTCCTGACCTTGCATATCTGACGTAACATGCAATAAAATTTCCTAACACATTCTGGATAATGCATCGACTGTTCGTTTGACTATAATTTTAACATCTAATAAACGGACTTTTACGTCGGCCTTCATCTGTCCAAACTATATAAAAATTGCCTGCCTTTAATTTAAAAGATAATTAGAGTCTTTTTTTTTCAATTAAATTTAAATGAGGGAGTTATCTGTATCTTCTGCCATGAACCTGTAAAGCAGTAGTCAACACTGCAAGGTTTTATGGCGGGCGCGCAACAGCCGAGACCGCGAAACGCGCGAAACAAAGCGAAAAAGATTTTGTTCAGCCAACTATCCTTCTATGCTCATCAACATGCAGAAAAAAAAACACGCTATCGCTAGAGAGAGTAAAAAAGAGGAAGAGAGATGGAGGGAGAGAGCATCCACTTTATCCTGCAGTTGCCTGTTCCCTTCCCCCAGCCACGTTTCTAGCCCTGTGCCCATGTTCCCGCAGCGCTCTGGCCTCACGTGTAGACAAACATGTTCTGGACTCATCGGAAGGCACTAGAAAAATCCCCCGCACTCTATCTCATGTCGTAGCGCTAACGCTGGAGTTCCCATACACAAGCTATAGACTCACTACCACCATTATCCGCCTGTTCCAGAGCCATTCTCAATGTTTCAGCTTGTGCAAAAAGTGACGATATCCCCGCTACGGTAAAGTCCGCTGCATCCCTGGGCATAGTCTCCCACATCACACTGCCTGACACCTCCTCGCGCTGCTTATCCTCTGTCAAGTATAATTTAAGTCAGAGCACTTAACTCCGTTCTCCATCACACACACGTTGGCATGGAGCACGTACACAAGAGCAAATACTGAAAATCACGCGCAGTGAAAACGTACTGGATATCATAACCTGTTGACTTTGCGGTGTGTGTATGCGTAAAATGAATGAGAAAAGTGGCTTCTGGTTTAACTCGGCTTATTCAATAAAATAGACTTGACAAGAACAGACTTTAAAACACTGCTTACTTTGACGGACGATGCTGAATTTTACAGAGCGTGAAGTAAACAAAAAAACAAAAGTGTGCGCGTGTTGTCTATACAGAACTTGAGTGTAGCTTTCGACGACTGCTGCATGCCACTGATCTACATATGTATACAGCCTATTGATACTGGCGTATGTTTCACAATTTCTTTAAAACTATTCTTCTTCTTTGATTTTTTTCAGTTGAATAACTTTTTTTAGCTTTATGTGCATCTGCAAGTTAGCAGCGATTTATTCGTGTAACTTTTTGGAATTTTAGATACTTTAACTTCACCGTTTTAGAGAAATGAATGTGTAAAAGGACATATTTGCTTATAGTGATGGTAGTTTTGTATTATGGAGCACAAAAAATCTTCCTCTTAAATTCTGATTAATTGTGAACTTTCCAAGGTATGGTCAAGAAATTCATAGAGTCCAATGTATGCTAAGAATGGTTTTGGAATATCATAGATTTATAGTCGACAATACTTGTAAAACTACGCATAGAATCAACATTCGGTACGGCTTTTGTGATGTATTGACGAGCTTAATCTGGTACTTTGTTTTTCCTTAAATATTTTTGGAACGCCATGACAAACAGTATGTTCCCCATAAGCAAACTTGTTATGATACAGATTAATTTTCTCGAAAACTGTGCGGCTGAGGTGTGTGAAATACGCAAGTGTTACTCCAAAAACGATTGTCATTTTTTAGACATTTGTACAAGGGTGTTCTCGATCATTTGCTTACGTGTTTCAAAGGCATTAAAAAAACGTGGTTAACGTTAATACGATATTTTTTTTTTTGTATATTTTGAAAGCACGTTTCTGTAATCTTGGGGTAAGCAATCGGTAAGGATCATGGTTAAAATGAATAAAGATTTTTTTTGTGTGTTTTAGAATAATTTTTGAATGCTATATTATAATACATATTGAAAAATATAACTATTAAGAATACAACTATCAAGTATTTAAGAATTTGTGACAAAATCCTATTTGCCATAGCAATACTCCAAAGGTTGTGTACATCCTTCGAGAATTCACTTAAAATAAGAAAATAATTCAATTAAAGAAAAAGGGTGAGTCCCGTGTTCTCGTGGTGCATAGAAACACTGACGAGGACTGCTACCAAAATATTTATTATGTATAATTATCGTCTTTTGTCGTAGTGAACTATATACTTGTAAAAATATAAGTGCCAAACTTTTTTAGAATTTGAGACAAAAGTCTTGCACACTATAGTGGTACCTCAAAATTGGCGAGGAAATCAGGTGCGAACTCAATTTATGTAACTATTCTGAAAAAGTGTCATACAAAATGTAATTTGATAAAACATTTTTATTCTAAATAAAAGCAGCAAATACTTGCAACGAATATTTTTTAGATGGCGAGGGAGCTGTAGAGGTAGGAATTGAAAACGATGCGAGGGGCTGTGTGGGTGTGACTCATATAGATTCTATTGGGTTGAAGTCACAGATAAATTTTGTAAATTTTCCCATATTTTGTAGGGAGCTGCAGTTGGAGGACGTTGCCGGAAGTGGTGCGGGGGTCTGGTATTAGCTCGCAATTAGATATTGTTCCATTTAACTGAACTATTAAGTGTTTATGGTCAGTTCTTTAGCTACTTAAGAAGGCTCCTATGACTACCACTGATGTAAGAGACAACTAAAATATCAAGTTTCATTTTCGAACGAAGAAACATGTTTGTAAATCGTTATTCTGAATCAATAAGATGTAAACAAGCGAGAATATAATTTATGTTTTGAGTTTTTTTTTTGTTTAAAATTAGTCAGTGTTTTAATTACACGTGCGCACAAGGTCCGACATTGTAACACACATGGCAGTGTCGGTACAACAGTTACTGACCGTATGTGTGTATCCATATTTCGTCATCTGTACGTCAACACGCCGTCTCTCTGCAATATAGCGTTCACATACATTTTATTTTTATTTATATGATACGAATAAAAACATATACAAATCTTTAAAAAGAATTCAAAGTACATATAATTTGGACAACATGGAAAAAACGGCTGTGGAAAATAGAACGTGAATAATTTGTGCGCAAAACCAAGCTCTAAAGCAATTCTCACATGTAAGATAAATAATCCTTAAATAATAAGAAGAAATGTTAAAGTTTTTACTATATTTTACATTTTTTAGTAAAATTAACAAGACTAGTAAAAGTTGTAGCAAATACAAATTCGACCTTCTTTAAATCTTGTGACGCTAGGTAAGCTATCAATTCTAGCATATCGCCCACGTGACTTCCAGAACTCTCAGAGAGGATTGATATTTGCTTAATAATATTACCATATCTTGCAATACTAACCAGTTATCTCCATTTTCTGACATAGCATATGCAAGAGGAAGACTACGTATGAAAAACGTATGTATTTTTTTCTGGTGATTTAGTTGAGTATAGCTTATTATAGACGAAAACTATTTGTTTCCCTACTCTGTCCGTAAGCATCCACGCTTTAAGTCAAAACATTGAACTCCTCAAAATTTTGACTGGCTCGATATATTAATATGGTCAGCACTGGATTAAGCAAGCCTTTATTTACAGATTATGATATATCTCTTTTAATGATTTTCATTGAGGAGCCCTTTTGAAGCTTTCAGTATTAGCTTGCCACAACAACCTACAGCAAAGTGTATTCCTACATTTATAAGTGAATCGGGTGATGTTAAGAATCTCGATGATTTAAATCATTGTACAATAGTTCTTCCACCAGCAAGCTTAGAACTGACACGCCATTTGATGATTGCGGTGCGAAAACCAACTGATATTTTGCACGCTTCGCTACATCTTACAATAATAAGACTTACCTAAAAGTGTAACTAAATAGCTGATAGTTGTTATTATGATAAATATATAGATTATATACGGTTATAAAATAGTTAAGGTATGAAGTTATAAAAGTTGTTTTTGTAAGAGCAATGAACAATACATAAAATTTTCTATGAACATGTAAAAAAATGATGTACTTCAAAGCGTCAAGTTCTGAAAAAAATGCTCAAAAAAAATGTTCATCTTTATTTATACAAAATCGTTTGCAATCGCTTAGCAAAAATGTAAGCATATGACTCCTGTAACTTGTTGGTTGACATAATATATGAAACGGGCCAAATAAAAATGCACAGAATTTTAGATACGTACACATAGTTATATGGATTCATATGCATCTATATATATATATATATATATATATATATATATATATAGATGTGGGAGAAAGA
>JAPYYV010008045.1:0-15987 GCA_030522625.1 Copidosoma aretas | reverse complement strand
GGGATAAGTTGGGGTAGGTTGGTTGGATTAGGAAAGAAAGGGTAGATACGTAAAAGCCCAGAAATGGGTATACGTGGAATAAATAATACAATACAATATAATACTCACATCCAACCAAGTTGCGCTTGAATTATAAGTTCCACGTGCCCTAGGTTTAACTGTCAAAAAGGCCCATTTAGATTTATCGACACACAAAAAGACTCCCACATCGGTAACTAAGCGCGTATCTAAAGATTACAAAGACTTTTTATGGCATTTAGTTTTTCTTTCTTAAAGATCGTGTCCTGGTATTCTCGGGGTACATATGCACTGTCTATATCGATTATCTCTGATTATATTTCAATCGAAAGACACGGGGTCTCCCTACACAAATAAACTCGGATGTCTGGAGAATCTCCGTTTTAGCGTGTAGCTTAGTCTAGATATCAGAACTCCTAAGCACAACCAGGTTACTACACTATACTTACTATGAGAACGCTAGCCGGAAACTCCCAAATCCAATGTACTCAATGTTTGATTCGACACGTTGTCTTTGCTAGCAGGCATTGTGTGTATATGAAGCTTGGAATTGCCATGTACTCGGCATCTCGTACAGGAAAAAATACGTGATTAATGGATTTCAGCAATTTTCCGCGTCCACGGTCATTTTAAGCTTCCTCTGGCTCAGCAGGCAACGACTATGTTTCCTCTGAATCGGGAAAGAATTGTACTCCTATGGTGCTCTTCATGGCCCGTCTGCCTCAATGGTAGATGATTCGTGGAAGGGGAATGTGGAGCGACGTGAGGGGCTCTGTGGTGGCTATAGGAGTCCCATAAAAAATGTGACAGGGGAGCTCTCGGAAGAAAAACCATTTTTAAATACGTAAAAAAAAACCGAATTTTTCTCTTTTTTGTGGAAAGGGAGGCGTAAGAGGACAGCGGAGGTCAGTCGGGCCACCGTGGGACTGTATAGTCATTTAAATAATGCAAAAAAAAGCTTTCTTTACCTGGTTATATGACTTTTTGTACACCACCTCACCAACATAGGATCTCTCGTATGGAAAACGGAGGGTGGGAGAGTCAGGCATTAGACTCCGACCAGAGTTACGGTTTTTATGAAAGATAACTCATCAATGATTCTGTCATAATTTGATAGTATTGTCAACCTGGAATAAATACATAACAGTAGTTATGTATTTCATGTATTTAGATCCTAAAATGATATTTAATAAGCATAAAGTTTCTTATGAGACTTCAGTTTATTCAAATTATTTCAATTGTTCTAGCTAAATATATATTATTCCTCTGAAAAACATTTTTCTATCGACATTTAATGAAATAACTTATTGTGTCATAATAATGATAACTAATACTTGGACACACATTTATTCAACCGAATTACTACATATATGTCTGCAGGATCAAATAATCAGATTATAGTATCAAACTCACGCCCAGTTACTCATGCACCCAAACTGTAAGTATAATTTTAGAATTTAATCGCACGCTAAGTGCTATTTTGATATGTCCATAATTAAAAAGATTTTACAGAGTTGTTTTAACGTATTTCTATTTTATATTCTTGCTCAACGAGTACAAGTATCTAATGTTTGAAAGAGTATGTAATATAACAAGTACATAGAACAAAAATAGCACAGCTAGTAATAATAAGAAAGTTCTTCTAATATTGTTATGTTTACTTCCTCGATTTTCGTTACAAAAATAAGAAACGTGACTATGCTTACTTTTTACAACACCCAAAAAAAACCTCGAAAGCCTTTACTACTCTATTTTTTGTTAATTTGTGTAATTATTTCTTAGTTATTTTTAGTAATTAAGGTAAACTGATGTTTCTCCATAGAATTCTATAATTTTCATTGTTTCTGAGGAATAGTAATATTTCTATAAATAATAATGTACATTTATAAAGCTCCAACTATTTATATTTCATTTATCAAGCTGTAAACTCATGAATGGTGTGAAACGAAAGAACTGTTATATTGTAAATTAAAGTTAAAATGAGAACTAGAAAAATTAAAACATTAGTTTATAAGAGTCAGATGAGCAAAGATAACAGAAAAAAGGTCAATGAAACATATAATATGATGTATTAGGATCTCTGACGTCAGTACAATGCATAAACGGATTTAAAACAAAGAACTTACCACGAAACTGAACCCTGTTAAAC
Source organism: Copidosoma aretas (assembly GCA_030522625.1). Classification (NCBI taxonomy): domain Eukaryota; kingdom Metazoa; phylum Arthropoda; class Insecta; order Hymenoptera; family Encyrtidae; genus Copidosoma; species Copidosoma aretas. Next base: position 13,820 of record JAPYYV010008045.1, on the reverse strand, counting down.
ACACTGGTGATTATCCGTAGTTCAGGATTCGGTGTCTCACCTAGCTGAAATATAAAAAAAAAAAAATTATATTGTTGGAGTCTGCTGTCGAAACTAAATTTTTAGACTTTTTGGCCCTCTTCTGTTCTGTCCGTACTTTAGTTGCATTACTCTTTTAGGCGTACTAAATATTTTGATCATATTGTATACAACATTTTGCTTCTTATTATCAAGAAGGTTTTAGGTTTCTTCTTAACCCTAGGTTACTATCAATCGACTTCTCATAAAATACCTCATTCAGTGCTGCTACGTGCATTGCATGGGTACAAATGAAAAACAATTGGTTTAAAACTATACTTTATGTTTCTAATGCGCATTATTACCAAAACGGATAAAAATTTTTCTTAAACTATACCTCTATTTTCCTCTTTTATGATTGCTACCTTTATTTTGATGGGTATGTATTGTTCATCGACATATTTTCGCGTAAATTTTCCCATAATACTTTCAAACACACCACTCCTGCTCTCATAAATATGAAGGGGTCATCAATTAAAATGCATACATGATAAAGAGAAATAAAGCTGTATGATATATTTATTTAAAAGAAGTTTAACGTCTTGTAGGGAATAAACGTTTCTTATTTCTAATAACATGTATATGACTACTGCAAATGCAGCCAATGCTATTCTTCATTTTACTGTTCAGTCTTCGTTTATTTTTATTTTTTTTTACTTAGTAGCAAGAAAAAACAACAAAAAAACAATGTTCACGCTTATCACCGAGATAACTATTTATCGAATTCACTTTATTTTGGCATATGGGTAAACAACCTAAGTTGGCTTCTAAATATAAATGTACTTGAATTGACCATTGACAATGAAAAAATAAAGCAAAAACTTTATCTGTAAGCTTTCGACTACAGCCTTTAGAGCCTCAAGAACAAGTAATCCCTATTATAAATTCACGCATAAGACACTGTATGTAGAGCCCTATAAATTCCGAATTAAAGTACTTATATTGTACTTTTAATGTAAGAGAAATTAAAATTTTGTAGGTATTTTTGATACAATTTGCATAGGAAGTATCATTATCAAGATGTTCAGCAGAAAATAAAACATGTAACAGACTTCACTAATAAATTTAAATAGTTAACATAATATTACTTTATAATTAGTAACCCGTACAAAAAATTCTGTAAGATATGCTGCGAGATATCTTACAAGATATCTTATAAGATATCCTGCAGGATGTCCTACAAGATGCCGTGCACCATATCTTATAGGAAATCTTACAGGAAAGGCTGCAAGATATCCTACAGGACATCCTGCGAGATTTTCGTCACATGTAAATTTACATTTTATAGGTAAGAAAAAATTAAACAATATTTTCTATGTATGGAGACGTTTGAGAGATAACTAATAAAAAACGTAATAATTAAAAAGAAAAAAAAAAGTAGGAACTTTGGCCTCTGGCTCCGGAAATAGAAGCTGGTGCGACAAGATTCAAAGTCGCGCATCTTATCCACTTGGCCAGAGTGGATTTGATACGAGGATAAGAATTTGCGCCCTTTTGACTTACAACTGCAACTAATGTTCGTTTGCAGATTTGTTTTTCACACCTCTCAGTAACGAATCACCAAGCATGATTTAAATTATTATCGTGTGACTTGTCCTTGTTGAATATTTTAATAAACTTTAATTGAGTAATTATCGATGGGGCTATGTATAATCCCATGTGAAAGGGAGTGTCTACTTATGCAATAAGGTGATTTCGACGTCATTTCGCGTGTAGAATCCGAATTCACTGTTTAATTGTATGAAAATGTCGCATTATTTGTTTGAAAAGTAATTGTTCAAACAAAAAAAAATAGTATTTTTGGAACAGGAAATTTTTTTATGCATATGTGGAAATTTGTCTATGTAATGATGAAAATTCCTGCTATAATTTCTATAAAAAAAGCATTAAAATAAAAATATAGCCAACTTTTATACTGGCTATAACTCCGCAGTGTATGTATATATTTTAGATCTTGATACGAAAACAAACACAGCTCAAACTTTTTGCTATATATTCTCGTAATCGAATGAAAAAGTTTTGAGAAAAATCTGCATGTGTAGAAAATAATGCAGACCTGTTCAGTTTACTTTCAACTTATTTCGTGACTATCTAACCTTCAAAAAACAGAAAAAATGCTATAAATTGAAAGGGAAGCAAGATGGATAGAAAACAACAATTTAACGGATTTCCTGAAAGGGAAATGAGTACCGAGGTGCACAAATAGAGAGGTTCTGGTCGACGATGGAACATGACCTTAGTCTTCTTATTCTGGATATTTCTTGATAATTTCATGTTAAAAATTGAAAAAAAATTGTATCACGTTCATAATAATTGTTTGAAAGTGCACAGATTATTTTGGCATAATTTATTGCCAACATAACCTTAAAAAAGAAAAATAGATATATCTCCAAAGAAAAGCAAATTGGTCAAAATAATAATTCTTACGGATTTCCTAAAGGAGCAATAAATATCGAGGGGCACAAGTATATATTTTATTTATCTTCGAAGTTCTCACTTTTACAATGAATCACGTGTACGCGCCCCACTTTTTTTTAAACGAAAATACCTAACTTATTGCGAAATTAGATTATACGCAAAATTTTTAGACAAAAATAGTGCTTGTAATCTTGTCATAGAATGCTTAGTTTTTAAGAAATAAAAGAGTAAAAATTACTATTTTGTTTTGTTCATTATATTTTGTCGATTTTTTATTCCAAAACTATACATCTAATGCAATAACTTTAAAGCCTCTATGCTCTTAGAATTTTTAGTACGATAGCATTAAAATTGTTGAAATTTGTTTTAAATTTTTAACATGAAATTATTAAGAAACATCCAGAATAAGAAGATTAAGGTCATGTTCCATCGCCGACCATAACCTCTCTATTTGTGCCCCTCGATATTTATTTCCCTTTCAGGAAATCCGTAAAACTGTTGTTTTTGCTCCATCTTGCTTCCCGTTCAAGTTGTAGCATTTTTTCTGTTTTTTGAAGGTTAGATTGTCACGAAATCAGTTGAAAGTAAACTGAGTAGGTCTGCATTATTTTCTACACATGCAGATTTGCTCAAAACATTTTCATTCGATTACGTGAACATATAGCATAAAGTCTGAGCTGTGCTAGTTTTCGTATGGAGATCTGAAATATATATAAACATATACACTGCGGAGCTATAGCCAGTATAAAAGTTGGCTATATTTGTATTTTAATGCTTTTTTTATAAAAATTATAACAGGAATTTTCATCTTTACATAGACAAATTTCCACATATACAAAAAAAAAAATTTCATGTTCCAAAAATACTATATTCATTTGTTTAAACAATTGATTTTCAAACAAATAATGCGACATTTTTATACAATTGAACAGTGAATTCGGATTCTACACGCGAAATGACATCGAAATCACCATATTGCGTAAGTAGACACTCCCTTTCACATGGGATTATACACAGCCCCATCGATAAATGCTCATTTAAAGTTTATTAAAACATTTAACAAGAACAAGTCACACGTGAATAATTCAAATCATGCTCAGTGATTCGTTACTAAGAGGTGGGAAAAATAAATCTGCAAACGAACATTGGTTGCAGTTGTAAGTCAAAAGGGCGCAAATTCTTATCCTCGTATCAAATCCACTCAGCCACGTGTATAAGATGCCCGACTTTGAATCTTGTCACACCAGGTTCTATTCCCGGAGCCGGAGGCAAAAGTTCCTACTTTTTTTTTCTTTTTAATTATTACGTTTCTTATTAGTTATTTTTCATACGTGTTTATACATAGAAAAGATTACAAAGAAGTGAATACACTCTTGTACTTTGTAGCTATTAAATATTATATGGAATTTAAAGTAAATACATTTATTTTTTATTAAACTAATATGTTGTTGGGAAAAGCATACATCAGGAAAAATGCAGTGTAGGAATAATGAAGTTGAAAAATGCGTGTCGACAAAAATTTGTGACTATTTCTGCTGTATCGTACAGAAAGTGTAGTACACAATCTTGGTCCTCCTGCACAATAAGTTTAGTCTGATCCTAAACCTTTGAGCTCCTGGAGAGCGAGCATCTACTTCAGGGATATTGCGACAAGATTGGCGTCGCTGTATCTGATGGTGGCCAGCGACCATGTTGCTGGCACTAATCCTAAGTCTCCGATCATGAAACCTTTACAGCTTGTACATTGATATTCTTTTGTACTGTGTCGTCAGAAAATAAAAATGTTATGGAAGTTGAGCTTTAGTCTTGTCTAAAAGTAATCTTCAAAGGGTACCCTCGGTTAACAATGATAAACTACCAACAATTTTAATGTGAAACATCCATAGGCACACCTGAACACGTCGATTTCTTTGAAACATTTGGATTCTAACTACGACTTAGATTGTCATTAACGGCCACTTATTAATAAGCTAAGGTTTTTAAATCAAGATAGTCACTTCGCCCGATTTATTTCCTTAGCTGATAAACACATTAAAAGGTTGTAAACCACTCTTCACATAACTTCCAACAAACAGTGTATAGAAGATACCTTAAGATCCAAATCGCTTGTTTGATTACACTTAATTAGAAAAAATATTTTTGAAGTACGTATAAGTTTTCGAAGATGAGCATACAAAGTTGCAGCACCTTTTTTTTTAAATAAAACTTTATGTTTTTACAGTTTTTTTGCCATAAACAGTCCACAAGAAATTAAAATAACTTTTAAAATGTGGTATTGCTAAAAATAATAGAAAATGAACTCGATGTTTTTTGGATTTTCAAGAAGAGTTTGTTTTGAGGGGGTAGATCACTCAAAATAATGTATTCACTTAAGCAATAATTTTTTTACAATGTTCTCTATCACAACTTCTATTTTTTTAGGATTAATAATAACTAACTAGCATTTTATCGAATGGTCCATGTAAGGTTTTATGAGTATCCTCTTGAATGTTTAGTAGCAGATCACTGAATTCTCGAAAATAATTAGAACTTACGAGCAAAACGCACGTTTTTCTATTGGCTGAGAAGTATATACAAGGGGAAAGAATTATTTTCAAGTATACTCTGAAGAATCCGTTCTTTAAAGATATTCCACAATCCATATATTTAAAAAAAAAACTATCCGAAAGGTATATTTTTGTAAAGAATGCAAGTTTCTGCTGTCATTTAAATAGAGTTGCAGACTTTATTTTTTGGGTGGTAGAATTTTCATTTACCTCATTTTTTTCGTCAGCGGGACTAAGGAAATAACATAATTCGCAAATCAAACATACATGTTTTGATGTTCAAAAGAAATTTCTATAGCATATGAGCATTATGCTGCTTGAAAATGTAAAATGCATCGATTATCCAAACAAAAACAAAAATCAATACTTTACAATGTCCCAAGCGTACATAAAGTAAGTACTTTTGAAAATATTTTTGCAATTAATACTAGACAGAACGATTTTTAATATTTACAGATCCTACTGAAACTGTAATTTTAAATACTCGAATTGTATATAGAATAAACTTGTGTATCTATTTAAGTAGCTATTGACAATACTTACAATTAGCTGATTGTTTGCTGAAAAGCATTTATTTTAAAGTATAAGCCATCATGTGCCTAAAAACTCTGACATTTATCTCATTAGGTTTATCTGTTCAGGGGGTCATTGCTAGATGTAACAGATTATACCAATACAAACAAATGGGTAGGGTGTGCTTGAAAAAATAGAATAAACCTTATAATGTCAAGACTCATACTATCTATTATGGTGAAAGTATTTATTACGAATTTTGTAAAAAAAGTTTTTAAATTTGATTTTAAAGTTTTTTACCCACGACGGAAATGTTGATCTTATTGTACGTTGTAGCCGCTGCGTCATCCAAATTTTAAATCTCTAGTAATTGGAAGTAATAAAGACAGTGTAAAATCTTCAACTTTAGCTTCAATCGCTAGCAATATTCAACGTGGCATGATTAAGGGCATCCATATGCTCTACAGTACCGGCTTACCTTAATTGCAGATTTTCATTTTACATCCTGCAAACACATCTAAATAGATTCTCCCTTAAGGTATCACTTTATTTATTTGAAATGAAGGGCTCTCTGATTCCTTTGTAGAGAAACTCAATAATAAGCAATAGCCCTCTTTAGGTAAAGAAGTTGCCGAGAATTAATGTATATAGGTATAGATGCAGAACTGACCAAACAGCATACACATCAGCTGATCGCTCAGGCATCTGCATATATACATCGTTCTTCTGTAACTTTTTTACCTAAAAATTTCAGATAGGCTTAAAGGATCGAGTCACGCAAACAAGACGTTTGAAAATCGTTGTTGAGCACTCGTTTAACATAAGCTTTTATAGATGTACACAATTTTGAGACCGGAAGTCACAGAATTATTCTTCGTAGAACTGGGTCTGCATAACCAAAAACTAGAGTAATAAACTAAAAATTCTAAACAGTCAAGTGATTTAAAAATCATTGCAGCTTATGGGACAAAGTAAAAAGATATTTAATGACAAAGTTTATTTTGGGCAGGTTATGGATGTCCGTTTAACACAAGTTCTTGGTCCGCACACAACGCTAGTCATCGATTGAACTAGCTCGATAATTATATAAATAAGGATATATACATTATTTTTTACCATCCCTACGCCGAAAGTTCGCGTGTACTCCCACATATAAGGGAGCAAAGCAAGCTATTATTTCCCTATTATTTGGATGCGCAGAAGAACACTGAGCATATTTTTCTCTATATGCACGTCAAAAAACTACAGCCGACTATCACTATATATACACCAGCTGTCATCCAGCTCGAAGTGCTTCAACGTTTTTTCGCGCAGATGTATACTTATCTGACCCATGGTTATCGTGTTTTGTTAATTAAATATTACATAAAACTTGTGCTTCTCTGTTTCGGGTATTAAATAAAAGTAGTGGAAGTATAGAGCCATTTAGCCGCGTATATACATGACGTCCTGTTGCAATATACGCTATTAAAATATACGATATAAATGATTTAAGATTGATGAGAATCTTTTCCTGAGTAATCGCTGTACATTGGAGATCATTATAGTTTATTCTCTTGCCAATCTGAATAAACGAGCCTCGCTCTTAGTAAATCTAATTGAACGTACTATATGTATTCGTTGCCAAACGTAGACACTGTTGATTCAAGTGTGTAGGTTAGGTTTAAGCTTAACGTTGCATCTACCAAGACTTTAATACGCTCCAAATAAAATCACAGTTATTTCTCTAAATTTTCAAGAGAACGAAAGAGAGTAGAGGCCCAACCCAACAAGTATATAAGTTATGATCTTTTGAATGCACCTATGAGCTAACTTTTTCTTTTTTAGCGGTACCGTATGGATCAACTAATGCTTTATGATCTCATATAGTTCTTAACGACTTCTTTGTAAAGAACGATCCTTCGTTGTCTGGCTGATCCCGTTTGTGTTCAAATGATATATATTGCACGAACTTTCGGCTGGGTATGGTAAAAAAATTATACGCTCCACGGTAACAATAGTATGCCACTCACTCCTGGTGTGTGGCACCCTCACTTCGCTCGTGCGCCAACTAAACACCGGGAGGGAATGGCATACTTTGTTCCCTTGGTGCGTAATATACTATTATAACCAAAAGTATTCTAAAAATCACCAATTTTTTAATTTAATTTTTTATGTACACATGTTTATAGTATGCGTCTTTTTCTCTATACTTTTTTTTGGAATGTTATGTTGACCTTAGTGTCACGCATGAACCTCCTTAAGTAAATAAGATCAGTTTAGATTTTATCTATATTTGACTTGAACGTTTGTTGACTTTTGTTAACTATTAAGGGCAATTGGAATTTGTATGTAGTATTTCCAGGAGCCTGCATTAATGCAGCGGACTCTATGATCCCAGCAATATCGGCAGAAAATTTTGATACGTTGCAGATTATTACATTCATGTCGTAAGTATTAGTTCGCACAAGTTTGTGATATTAGAAGATTTCGGGTGAATAATTGAGAAACCGATAATGGTCATAAATAGTATCACAGGCGATGCAGAGCTGTCAAAATATCACGCATTTAAAAAATAAGACTGTTTTGGTGGTATATTGCCATGCTTGATATTAAAAAAGTGCCTATTATAAAAGTAAGAAGATTTAATACTATTTATACGATGTTTTCAAACACCTATGACTATACAATTACCGTCAGAAAATAATACAATTACGCCATACGCTGATATAACATACAATATTTTTTGTTTGATTATATTTCTGAGCGTATAAGTTTACATTCAAAAGTAGTTCTTGTCACAAATGTGCATCTCTCCAGGGCGGTCGGTGGTCGGATACACGTAAATGGCAAATCCCATTTTTTCTACCGAGAATGTACCAGGAATGCAAAAGTACCTAAGGTAGGAAAATATCTAAATTTTACAACTGTATTAATTTATTATTTTTATCTATCTATTTTACAGGATGCTGTTTAATCGTTGGTCTAAATTCAACCTTTCTCACCGTACTCCAAAGTCCACGCTTCTCGTTATGCTCGTCCATTCCCATTTAAATCCTGTGCCATTGCAAAGTATGAGATACTGGTATTAACATACTTTTGCTTTGATCGTTTTTTTTTTTTGGTTACATAAACATGTAGATTGTTTACTTCGTTTATTTCAAAAATTTCGTGATGAAGAATAATTAATTTAAGACACGATTTTTTACACGATTTGTATTATTTATCTCAAAGAATATTAGACCATTCAAAAGTATAGAAATGAAATGCAGATTTTTATTTTCTACAAGCCAGTGTTTTTTTGAGCAGTGATTCAGAGACTTTAAATTACAAACCTTGGTCACGAACTTATATTCAGTTCCTCGCGATCAGCGAATTATTGAATAAGGCTTCTTAATCGTCTTGCTTAAGGATGCTCTTTACTGACTTCGTGAGTCAAAACTGATCAACAAGATCATCGATAAATCAACCCAAAAAATTTTAGGTATACTCCACAAATGCCCTAGTTTTTCACGAAATTCGGAAAATATTGGAAAATTTTATTGTTTATTCAAAAAAAATTATAAATCAAAAGTGATGGCTTAAATCACTTAAAGTCTGTTGTGAATGATAAAAAATCTAAATATTTTTAATACATTATTAATCTTCGATGGTTTGAGATCACGTATACAAAATTATAGATCTTAATATTGAGCAGAAAAAATTGTAGAAGTAAACGTGAGAGATATGTCGTGCCGCGTGGAGCGATGATTCAACAGCAGCCGATGTTCTCCATGTATTTAGGATAAGGAGACGGGCTGCATGTTTACGTTTACTCTAATATCTTTGATAATGCCCGATGACACGCACTTTTCTAAATACAATTGGAAAGAGCATTATCAGAAATTTTAGACATTAGTATTTTATCAACCTGGCCCATCATACCATAAAGATGATCAAGCCCAACGATAAAAGTTGCATAACCTTTCATAGAGCCTGTGTTGCGAATTCAAAGTATGATAGGCTTTTTCTCGAAATTTTGCCTGATGACCTATATTAAAATTTTGAATGTAGGTTCATATTCATTTAGATAATGATATCTTTAAGTTTCAATGCTGCGGCCCAACTTTCATTTGAGTAAAGAGCCTCCTAATGTTAAATATTTGCTGGGTAAACAAATTTTAATCTTATCATGGTATAGCAAGTAATTTAAAGTATAGGCGAATCGTGGCTGAGCCAGGAAATAGACTTTGACTGCATATTAGCTGGACCGAAAAATTAACGTTGGCCGAATCTTCGCGAAGCTAAGAAGTCAACGCTTACAATATTAGCTGAGTCTTGTAATCAGCTATGATTGAATCTTGGCAGAGCCATAAAATGAGTCTTCGCAAAGCCAAGTAACAAACTTTGGCTATAATATAATTATAATGCTGTCATTTGCACACACGACACTGACCTATTATAACAATATCTTGTGTTAAGTCCCTTGTCCAAGCTAGTAGTATGTAAAAATATCTCACTAAAAAAACCATAGTAATTACTTTCTTCCATGTATTTTGCAGGATGCTGTTTCATTCTTAGGTACGATGTTATCCTTCGACTTCCTACTCCTAAGTCGACGCTTATCCTTATGCTCCTCTGTTTCCGTTTAATTCCTGTGACATTGGATTGTATGATGGAGTACCGGTATTGACATCATAATGCTTTATCTAGTATTTTTATACACTTAATCACCGTAATTTTTCGTTCGATTACTTATAGGATTGTGATATCCAGTATTGTTTGTGATCGCTAAATCAGCGAAAAGATACTACATCAATTTCTTTTCAAAAGACGTCAATCAATCATATTTCAGACACGTATCGACCACTTAATAAATTAAGTGCCTATAATATTTCTATTTTTATCTTTATGGCAGCTGGAAAAGATACAAGTTTATCTTATTTAGGTGTTTTGAACGATACGTCGATTTTCGTAATAAAAATTTTCGCCTTCAAATAATTATTAGGATTCTATTTTTCAGAAAACCCTACAAAAAACTATGTAAAAATCTTCGCAAATCGAGTAAAAATTTAGTCAATTTTCAGCCAGGCCAATATCTAATTAACTGTAAAAACTCGTTTGTGTCGTAAACCAAACTATAGTTATATCATAGTCAAGCTGAGCTATTGGGAGCGAGAATGACATGTGCTGCCCTCGTTTCGGGGGAATCTCCAGAATCTCCATGTTATATCTTATGGCAAAAAATTAGTTAAAGCGGCCGCCGTCGGCATTCTGGGGGGAACGTCCATAAGATCACATGTTAAAGTGACAGTCACCGCCATTCTCCCCTCCAACTTTGTTCTCGCTCCCAATAGTATGGTCGATCACCCACTGAGGCGAGAAACAAAACCATGATTAAATATTGGGCGAGCCAAGAACGAGACTGTAATCTATCTGGCAGAGGAAAAAAATGAACTCTAATTAAACGCGATCAAGCCAAAAAACAAAATGTAATCAAACATTGGCTGGGTCTAAAGACAAACAATGATCAAATAGTGGCCAAGCCATTAATTAATTTTTGTTCGACGCTCAGCTATGCTGAGAAATGAACTATGTGTATATCTTGGCTGTGCCAATATTGGATTACACAGTAGAGCTATGTTTCAATCTTGGCATAGCCAAACAAAAAACTTAGCTTTATTCTTGGCTGAGCTAGGCAACAAACAGTGGTCATATATTGGCAAAGTCAATAAAAATATTTGCCGCTAGGCTGTGCCAAGAAAGTAAATATGTTTGACTCATGGCCGAGGCAAGTAACAAATTTAGTTAATATTACACTCTATCCGAAAATCAGACTATGGTTGTGCTATAAAACATACTTTGTTTAAGATCTGGCCGATTCGAGGACCTGGCTGTAATAAAATCTGTGCTGAGCCAAGAAAGAGACAGTGGTCATATATTGGCCAATCCAATAAACCTTCATGTTTGCCGCTAGAGTCAGCCAAGATACAAACTCTGTTTTAATCTTAGCTAAGCCAAAAAACAAATAATACTCGAATCTTGGCAGAGCCAAGAAACACTCAGATTAAATTTTATCCTAGCCAGGAATGGGACTGTAATCTAATTCTAGCTAAGCCAAGAAACGAACAGTTGTCATAGCCAAGCCAATAGTCGATCTATGCTTGACTCTTGGCCGAGCCAGTAACAAATTGAGTTCATATTACACTCTATCCGAAAATAAAACTAAGATTGTGCTATGAAACATACTTTGTTTAAGATTTGGCCGAATCAAGGATTGGGCTGTAATCTAATATTGGCTGAGCCATGAAATGAAATACGTTTTAATATTGGCTTAATTTAGAAACAAACAGTCGTTGATAGTTTGCCGAGCCAAGAAGTGTACTGTGGACAAGTTTTGGCTGTGCCAAGAAACAAACTAAGACCATCTTTTATCCAACCCAAAAATCGGACTATAAATAAATCTTGGCCTGGTTAAATAACATACATTACTTAGGTCTTGTCAGGGCCAAGAATTAGACTGTACTTAAATCCTGGCTGTGATAAAAAATGAACTGTCGTCGAATATTTGCCAAGTTAATAATCTATCTTTATTTGTGTCTCCACCGAGCTAAAAAGCAAACATTGTTTAGTATATTGGATATGCCTGTGCTGATCATGGAAGCTCAAATACTAGCTAGAGCATAGGTAACGTCAACACAATTTATTTATTTTTTGTAAACTTCTAACGAGAATTAAGTAAGTAAAACGTAATTGCGTCTCTAGTAACCAGTCGGCAACGACCTTACCGTAAGAGCTCGTGCATATAGAATATCATTGATTTTTTATTCCTCGAAAACCATGAAGCTAAGCCCTTAAATTTTGTTGTGTAATTTGCAATCATAAAATAAATTTATGCTAATTTTATTAAGAGTTTCTAATGATAATGTAATAGCACAATAACCCCATTACGGTGTAGGGTTGGCCGGAGCCAAATCTTGCCATACCTTTAGATTAAGGTAATCAATATATCTTGTCCATTTTTGGAAGTTTTTAACTGGTTGCTTTACCCTATAGAGACTTACATTATTAATAAAATGTACTATTTTCTTCTTTCGGACGCTAAATGTGCGCCCAAAGTACATTATGTGCTTTTGTCATTAGCGCAAAGTACTTTAGCGCCCTAGGACCCTAAATAACTCCAGCACCTTTTACGGCCCACAGTAATCCATTTACAATACATGTCGTTATACATTATATTTGGCAACGGTTTGGATTGTAAGCATGTAAACATAATTTCCCTACTTTGGGTGTCTTTGAGAGGCTGGTGTGCCCTTAGTAGAAAAAAGAGCATTCGTCACTAATGCGCATTCATCCAGAATGGTCCCTGGGCCTAAGGGCGTTTGCGAAGCGCATTTGGGGTAAAATCTCCTGTTATTCATGTAATCACTGCATATTGTGCTGAAGGCTATGTTTTCCCATGTAAATATGAAAATATAAGTTGAGCCATCTTAAAAGTATACATAAACTTGCACGCGAGATGCATTAAAAACTTTTTTCAAGCAGGATTATTTTTTTATGGTATTTTTTTTTTTTTTTTTTTTTTTTGTTAAAATAGTATTTGTACATGTAAAGCTACTGTTGTATGCTAACGCATCGTACAACGCTACCTCGGTCGAGCATATACAAGCGTTGCGTATCTTTTTTCCGTTTGATAGCTGGGAGGAGGAAATCTTCTAAAGAAATTTTTTCATGGACAAAGCTGCCGCAAGAGATAGTGTCGGATCAACCCTGCTTTATAATGCTATCAGATTACGGTAGTTAAAAACTATAAGGTCCTTTCACAGACCAAAACCATCCACGGCGGGAAAGATTCAGCCGTATAGGCTTCTCTGATACAGAAGTCGAAACAGAAAACGAGAGAGAAGCGGTGAAAATATGAGGAATTAAAGAGGCTCATCACGATGATGCCGTATCAAGCAGGGGCACTATGGGGATTTCCCTAAATTGAAGATTTATAGAATGAAAAAGATAAAAAATTCAGTTAGTACTTGATATCGTATGTTGTTTATCGTGAATGAGCGAAAAAACTTGCAGAACCAAGGTTATTGAGAAAAATTTGTTTTTGCTAAGGCACAGAGCGGCCGAAGGCCGCACTTTGCGGCCAAAACTCAAAAACTTTACCGATTGACTAGAAATCTTGTACTAGAATCCATTGTCAGAATTACGAAATTTAAGATGGCGGGTCCTATATAGCATCATATCGCCACACCTAATACAGCCAAAAATGGAGAAATTAAAAAAACGATCTGTATGTATACATTGTAGAATGTAAAATATATATTTTTG
>JAPYYV010008044.1:0-13346 GCA_030522625.1 Copidosoma aretas | reverse complement strand
AATGAATATAGTCCAACATCATTTCTCAGCCAATCAGAAAGGAGCTAGGTCTCATCACAACATTGCAGTCGAGCATAACCTCAAAATTTGAACGATTTTGATCAGCATTTTTTTTATAGTTGTGGATCGCTTAATCGATTGATTATTGAATATACTCCTTTTTCTATCACCCTCATTTGAAATGTATCCATTCTCAAGTGAATTTTGTCATTATTTATCGTTATTTTAAACCTTTCTTTCATAAATAATACTGTATTTAAAACTAAAAATTTTAAAATTCCCACCAGATCATTAGTCTGCTGTCCCTGTTGCTAACTTCATGCTGTACAGTTACTGTCGAGGATAACCTTGATATTCGAATAATTTGAATCGTAGTTCTCATGCATTTGCTGGTCTTTCTTCGAATGATTGTTTGTTGCACTCATCATTTTTTCATCATCATCATCCATTTTATATCCATTCCCAAGTGAATTTGGTCATTATTTATCGTTATTTTGAGCACTGTAACAGGGTGTAAAAAAGTAAGATCTTTTTTACACAGTGTAAAAAAGTGATACTTAAGTCACAGAAAAGAGTGACTTAAGTGCGGGCTTAAGGCACGCAGTGCTAAAAAAAATAAAATGTACAGATGTAAGGTGCATAAAATGCTGGAGCAGTTTCTGGGTCAATAATGCTGAAGCCGTGATGAAATTGAAAACAAGAAAAGCTTAGAGGTGGAAAAGTCACTCGAGATGTTTTTCCAAAAATTAATGTAAAAAAAGTGGATAGCGACTCACTATCGGAACCTCCAGAAAGCATTACCAGATAATAGCATATACATGTCCAATCACATAAAAATACACTTGTAATACACTCAGGGACAGGGAGTAAAATAAAAGTAACAACGTTCAGTGGGAAGAAGAAAGGAAGTGGAAGAAGAAGAGAGGACCGATTAGGGATAACGGCACGCACGCGTCGTCATACCCACGAGCTGTAGTACAACGACAGCCGACTGTGCATAACTCAGCCGTCCCTCGCGCAAACGCACGCACCCCTCTCTCCGTATCACTCGGTTCCTTTTCCTCGGAACCCAGTAGGGTAGCGGGCATCAGCGATCCGCACTCTCGTCCTTAACAAACCCTCGTTATACTCTTCTCGTATATATTTTACCCGCGTACATACCCTCTCGGCCGAGGATTCGGAGCCGTGGACAGGGTTGGTGGGTACAGTACCTACGCAGTCCCGTGGGCCATCGGCAGCAGCGGTGGCGGTCGCGCATACGTATAATATAATATACGCGCGTGCGGCTCGAGAGCAGCGAGCAAACAACAGGGGCCGGCGCGGCGGGCAGGTGTGCCGGTATACGAAGCCTGCCTGCCCACGCTCGCTCGATTCGTCGGGGACGATCCGGGGCGGCGGTCTGGAAAAAAGAGAAAAAAACGAGAGGGACGCGCGTACGCTGGATGACTTTTTTTTGTTCTTCCCTCGCCATCGGGGGAGAATTTAGTTGAGAGGGAGGGAGGAGGCCCGAAAAAATAACGGGGACGTGGAGGAGCGGGTCGATGGTCTGATTAACGCTTGGCGCTGTAACGGACTCCTCGTGGGCATCACCGAAAGACTCTCTGCAACCTCAGCTATATCGAGCCAAGTTTAGCCGATTAGCAATCTATAAGACTCTTTGACATAGACTAGGGATGTGTACATTGAATTTCTTGGTATGCTTGGTGCTGGTATAGGGTTCAATTCTGTGATCATCTCGGGAGCTAAGTTCAGCCAATTCCTAATATTCAAGGCTCGTTTTCATAGACTTGGGACCTATATATTGAATTTATTGGTATGCTTGGTTTTGGTATAGAGTTGATTTTCATAATCATCTTGGGAGGGACTCTTTCACGCGGTAAGAGCGTAGGCGTAGCTATAGTATCGAGCCAAGTCCAGCCAATTTGCAATCTATAAGGCTCGTTTACATAGACAAAGAATGTGTATGTTGAATTTCTTGGTATGCTTGGAGCTAGTACAGGATTTATTTCCATGATCATCTTGGGAGGGACTCTTTCGCGCCGTAAGAGCGTAGGCGTAGCTATAGTATCGAGCCAAGTTCAGCCAATTCCTAATATTTAAGGCTCGTTTTCATAGACTAGGAACGGAAATATTTAATTTTTTGGTATGCTTGGTGCTGATATAGAGTTGATTTTGATGATAATCTTGGGAGGGACTCTTTCGCGCGTTGTAAGAGCGTAGACATAGTGTTAGCTCCTCCGATGACTTGCACACCGCGTCTCCTCGACCAATTAGCCAGTGCACGGCGCATGCGTGCATCTCTACTCCTGTGCCCACCCATATAGTGCCCAAGTATAAACACCACCGCTCGAAACTCGCAGCCCCTACGACGAATCCTTGCATCTGCAGTTTCTCGGGCCCCTCGCGCGCATTGTGCTCCCGACTCAAATTATACGTGTACATATACATATACCTGCCCGCAAGCTCCGATAGCTCGGACTGGATGGTGTATGGGTACATATACATATATATATATATATATATATATATATGTGTGTGTGTGTGTGTGTGCGCGTGCGCGCGCGCGTGTGTGTGTGTGTGTGTGTTTGTGTGTATACAGGAGAGAAAGCCACCGAAAGTAAACGAGGGGAAATAGGGGCGAGCGCACGCGTCAGTCGCGTGCCGGGCGTTCGGAGGCCAGGTGTGTCAGGAAAAGAGCGCTGGAGTGTGTGTATATGTATGTAGTCCTCTCCCCCCGGCCCCGAGTACGCACACGCGGCCTGCGCCGGATAGTATGGGAGTCCGGTGTGCTGTAATCCCGGTAATGCTCGGAGGTCGATAGTCCCGGAGCTCCGCGTCTTTTGCACGGAAGCATCGGAGTCAGTCCTCCGGTCTTTGGGGAAAAGATGGTGGTAGAGCCGGGTGTACGGTGCACTTTGTACATGCATCGGCGCTCTTCTGATCTGTCATGGTGTTTTCCGTGTGTACTGGTCATTGTCGTGCTGAGCATCGATTTACCTCAATGCTCGTTTTCGACGGCATTGTCCCTTTGGAACGATAAATGATCCCGGGTTCGGGGGTGCGTTCGGTTTGCGTGATTTGGAAATATTTATTTCACATGGAGTGAAATTCGGACGGTCAGGCGTCTTTTTTGTGATCTCATTCGAGGGAGGATCGTATGGATACTACGGAAATAACGGAGCATAGATTGGTTTTGATGCTAAAGACAAAAATCGCCAAGAGCCACGTCTTTTCGACGAGATATTTGACGAAAATCACCATGAATCACTGGACCCAAAACATCGCGTTAAAAATTCGGACGATGAAAGATGCATTTCAAAAGTTAGAAACAAATAAGCGGCCAAGTTTATGCAAAAGACTTAACTATTGAATATAAGGCTCACGGCTGCTACAATTTTTGCCTGACATTATAGGGTACGATTATATCGTCTAATATAGTGCTGATGATTATTCTGCGAATATTTTTAATCTCCTAAAATTGATATTGAGTATCTTATTATCTACACAATTTTTTTTCATTTTTATAGCATTAAAATAATCAACTAACTTAATGTAATGAATGACAATGTTACTGTTATCGGAAAAAAATAAAGTTTATTAGCTATTGTTAACGACATTTCTTGAGTTCTGGGATATAAAGTCACACAGTTGTATCCAACAAAAAGTAGTGGTGAGGTGCATTTGTTCAAGATCTAAAATTTTTGCTTCCAAAATATCGTCGTAGAAGGTTGCTACATCTAATAGGCGAAAAACCAGATTGTTGTTTTTCGCTATTTTTGCCTCTTAGTATATCAGTATTACATCATAGGCATATGCACTTAAGTGTGTACCACAAAAGAGTTTTATTTCCATGAGATCTAAAATTGCCCTCACACAAATACAGGCTTCAAATGTGAACGGTAAAAATTCTAGCAAAAGCTAAAATAGCTTTTTCATGCAAAATGCTAATACTGCATATTTAAAATCATAGCAAAAAAAATTGGTTCATCAAAAAAATTATTTCAATAATAGAACAACTATATAGATGTGAGTGAGTGAATTTGACGGTCGGAAATTTATTTTTGGGTCAAATCAGAGTCATCACGGTCACCTGGTCAGTCAATTGTCCAACTCACATCACTGGTCATTTTTTATGGATAGTAAAAGTAGCCGTTGCCATTGTGGTAACGTCGTACAATATGTTAGAGAATGCTATGTTCAGAGTTTTCAAACACGCTTCAGTCAAGGTTTTAAGCAGCAATCGATGTAACCACATCTGGATACCATGTAAATCATGTGCTTATTTGATTAGCTTCGTAATGATAGCACTACTTTAGTATCAGTGAATTATCAACAATGTCTGTGGTTTTGAAATATCAAGGAATAATGTTTTGTGTTCAAAATAAAAAAAAAAAAAAACGTTTATAAAACAAGTATAAACACATGTTGTTTGTCAAGAAGTTTACAGTAAATATTTTGTTTGGATCGTGTAAGAAAGGATTAAGAAAACTGAAATTACACGTGAACTGCAAGAGGAGCATGGAATCGCATGTAATGAGTGATCAAAGACGATCGGGGGAGAAGCTAGTAACAAATTAGAGGGTCACACCCTGCAGTCGAATAATCATGTAGAATTATTCATTGTCATAACATTCGTTTGAAACTTTTGAAATATGTTTATCGTCCGTAAATATTTTGAAAATAATCTTTTTCATCCACAGCGTCGATACAGCCCATGCACGCATAATGTAAAAGTAAAGAAATGATAATCATCAATAATCCTTTTGTTCACAAGTTTGCTTCATCAATACAGTACTGTATTTCAAAGGGATTGTGTGAATATCGGGTATAATAACCTTATTTAAATTTTCCACTAATCGGAGAAGTAAAAAATGTTCTTCAACCAAAACGTATGAATGAACTAACGAAGTGTGTTATAGTAACCTAATAGACGAAAAATAGATGTACACAAAAAGAAAGAAAGAGGGAATCGCATTCTCTCCCACAATTGAAAAAAAAAAAGGCTAAAGACGAAAGAGCGAGCGATCGAGCGGGAGTATACTACCATACACACCAGAAATTAAGTGGCGACCGGCAGATGGTCGCGGGCTTCGAACGTACACACGCACACGCACACACACGCGGCGAAAGAGCAGAGGAGAGACGGAGGGCGTGTGCCGTCGGAACGCCCTTCCGATTTCTTTCGAGGCGTCGACCCGGAGATAATTAGAAGATGTTATGCTTCCACCCTGTGCTCGTGCGCACGACGCATACGTATACTCGTGGTACAAACACGCTCGCACACCAGTGTACACGTCAGCGCCCTTTTTCGTGCCTCTGTACTCTCTCATTCTTGCAACAATTTATTTATTTCCGGCACTACTGTAGCCGCCCATCACGTACACAGCGTACATCGGATCTTGTTCGGTAGACCCTGCTTTGGTCGACAAAACCCGCGCTAAACGGCTAATAAGCAGTACAGAGCGATGATGCATTTTACCGTTAACTCTTTGCCAGAGATCAGGGTGCGGATGAACGATGCTGAGAGGGTACGAGAGACTTTCGTCGTTTGGTTTGGTTTGCGAAGCACTGTACTTTGGCAATATGAATGCATGTTCAGAGAATTGTTCCTTATTAATAATAAATTACCGAGCCCCGGTGCACTCATAAAATCTGTAGTTACGAGAGGAAGTTTCATTTTTCAGCATGTTGAAAAACTTACCCTTGTATTTCTTGCAACTCTTTGAATAAAAAATAGTAAAAGTCATGAAAAATTTGGATTCAGAAGTTTTTTACGAGATTACATGTTGATTAAGCATTTAATGTTCCACCTTATGGGTTTTTAATAGCACTGAAACTTTGAC
This sequence comes from Copidosoma aretas, assembly GCA_030522625.1. Lineage (NCBI taxonomy): Eukaryota > Metazoa > Arthropoda > Insecta > Hymenoptera > Encyrtidae > Copidosoma > Copidosoma aretas. Next base: position 7,503 of record JAPYYV010008044.1, on the reverse strand, counting down.
AAACATCAATGATCGTAAACAGTATGTTTTAAAGTTTTTTTGATAATCAAATCATTAGCGCAGTTGTACGGAGGACCACGTTTGAGCTCCCGTTGTTTCTGCAAAATCAATCATTCGATAAGATCAATTATCATGACAGTAATGGAATTGCATGAAAAACTACTTGCAATATGTTTACGCAATCAAAACGTAAAACCTGCTTCAATCGCACAATTGATTCTCGTCGAAAGAAATAGAAGAGTGATAAAAATGAAAATAACACCAAAAAAATACAGCTTTACTATTCAGAAACAGAGTAGCATGAAATTGTTCAATCGAGAGATCATGCGCGCGGCATCTGTATGCGAGTATCTTCTCGTTTTTTCCCCATTCCCCTTCTCGCGATTTCCCTCGAAATCTCATCAACGCGTCAATCGAACGTGCGCTTCGCTCTGTCCGGCAAAGCGTCACGCCTGACTATGCGGACGCTCGGATGGGAAAAAAAGTCTGTTTCATCGGAAAAAATTTGAATAGAAAAATAAAAGGGGATATGGAAACGGGAGACAGAGCAAGAGGGTATTGCTTGAAGTTAAATATGCGAGAGGCGATAAAACCAGCGCGACAGTATGTCGTGTGAGTTAAAACGCGCTTATTTGGAGTATGGAAAATTTGAGCATCTATATGTTTGTTTGTTGAGCCAATGGCAAGACAGGTATGTGGATCAAAGTGTATAAGGTAAAATACCCTATACTGGGAAACTTACGAAAACCTAACTGCTCATTCTTTCACTAAAAGAAGTAAATGTTTGTTTTCGATGAATTTTTCGATAAAAATAGGACACTGAAATTTCTGTAAGAAGTTTTTTTCTGCGTCAGCTCAAAAGCCCTTTAGTGGGATATAGGCCAATAGTGGGACAGACTTTTAAATTATACACGGAGAAAAAAGTTACATGAATTTTTACCGTAAAAGCAACGGTAAAGTTGTGACCAACCAATCTTCACTATAATTTTTACCGTAGTTTCACAGTAATTTTTCTGTAGTAGAAAAATTTATCTCATTTAGCTATGCTTTTTACCGTGAAGCTACGGTAATTTTTCCCCTGATTTTGGAAAAAGATGACGTCAGCCATCGATAATGCAGATGCTTATTTTGTTAACAACCCCAATCAGTGAATAAGGTAAAAATTCATAATATGTACAAATTATCGACGGCTGACGTCATATTTCTCCTAAATCGAGGGAAAAATTACCGTAGCTTTACGGTAAAAAGTATAGCTAAGTGGGATTATTTTTACTACTACAGAAAAATTACTGTGAAGCTACGGTAAAAATTATAGTGAAGATTGGTTGGTCACAACTTTACCGTTGCTTTTACGGTAAAAATTCATGTAACTTTTTGCTCCGTGTACGGTATTCTTATGGCATAGAGGTTATGTATGCGCTTACGCAGTAGAACCTTAATTTCCAACTCGTTTGCTATCATTATGTCTTTAGTAGCCGTAAATTCACTGTCTTTTAGTAAATAATTATGAATTTCAAACAATGTATACTCTCAAACGTGATATTCTCATGAGTAAACTGATATATTTAGTATTTTCCAAGTGCCCCACTCTAGGATCATGGGATTTTTTCAATTGCCTAAGGTGGTACACCGCAAAAACGGTTCTCAGCGAGAATCAGTAGAACAGAGAAATTTTTTTTTTAGTTACTGAAAGAATATCAACAAAATTTTTATTTTCGATGCTAATCTGTCGAAACTATGAAAATAATTTTTTTTTTTTTTAGTTAGTACTTCTCTTCAACAATTAATAATTATTCGATTTCTTAAGATGTCCTACTTTAGGGAATAATTTTGAAAGTATAAAGCATTTTACCTTAGGATAATTTAAGTAAAAAAATTTGGTGAGAACGCAAAAACAAGAGGCGCTCGACGTAAAGTTTCGGTGTAATTGTTAAGTACGAACAATAAAATACGTATCGAATACAACAACACGCATTCTATACTTTTACTAGTGTATACGGTTATACGATGTATTTAAACCTATACAATCTATGCTTTTTGTCAAATCAAACGTGTCCGAAAAACATTATGTTGAGCTCGAGCACTGCCCCACAACAATATTTAATTGGATGCTTGAAATCAAATTTTTTTTTCCAAACTGTAACTTTTCAGGTTTGTTACTATGGACTCATTAAAATTTTAAAATCGACGTCCGTACATTAGCAACTCAAAAGGCTTGCAAGAGTCAATTTGCTCAACAGGCAATTTAAAATCAAAGGATCGCTGATAAAGTGGAGATGACAATGTTTTGCCCAACAAACAAGTTCAAAGTATTCAAATTTATCGTTATATTTTATTGGAGCGTTCACAAAAGCCTTTTTACGACAGCTGAAAAATCAAAGGAAAGCAGCTAGGAACATTTAACAACGTTTTAGATGATTAATAGCGGAAAAAACAATTATTCAAAAGACGTAACTAATTGAGGGCAAGATATATTTGCAAAATAAATCAATAATAAAAAAAGTAAACAATGTTTAAAGTCGAAAAATAAAGAAAAATACTCGTCATTTCTCAAAAATAAATATACTTTTTTTTACAAAAGAAAAAAATTCAGAAGAAGTTAATGGTTAAAAATCCCGTGAAAAATTAATGATTAAAACTATATCTGAAATCGAAAAATGAAGGATAAAAAAAAGGACACGCGTGATTTCCGCGAAATAAATAGACTGTTTTATGTCCTGATTTCTCTCCAGTGATAGAGCTGAAGACAAGAGCAGTGCGCATGGAGAAACGGGAGGCAGGTGCACGAGCCCGCAAGCTGCGAGGCTTACGCTGTGCGTATAATGTAATCGCGCCCGGCGTTTATTGCAGTTGTGGCGTGAGCAGTGCACCACTGGCAGGAAAAAACTTGCAGGTAGGAAAAAAAATATAATAAAATCGTAGGGTAAGAGCGCACAGCTTTGGGCCGAGGATATTGCCTCCCCTTTTTCGCGCTGGCGCGGCGCTGCCCTGAATTTCAAATTGAAACTTTTTGATTAACCCTTTCAGTGGGATTTTTTTATTTTAACCGGAGTAGCGAGTTAACATCCAATTTAGGAGTTTTTAAACTAATCTAAAATTAATTTTAACGAGGAGACAATTATTACCTTCTTCATTCAAATGAGACACTATACTGTCCTTTCTCCAAAATCTACGTAAATAGCTTCCTTTCTCGTTTATTACTAGAGATAGTCCTCTTTTTCGTTATTCAAGCGAGATAGCCTCCCTTTTCGCGAACGAGAGTCCCCTTTTCGCAAATTTTTCGTGAGCCCCTTTTTAGTCACGTTTCAAAGACAGCTAAAGATAGCCCCTTTTTAGTCGCTAAATCGAGCTAGAAGGGGGTTCTTCCTCTATACCGACGAATATACAAAACTTAGTATTTTTTATTAGTGACATGTATTGGGTTGTTAATTTGGGCTTGATCAATTTGTCAAAGTACCAGGTTTGTGCGTCAACTCATTATTTTACGTGAAAATAGCTGTGAAATTAATAAATAATGAAAGTTTATTGAAATGGGGAAGTCAGTAAGGCAGAAACTCCCTATGATACTCTGAATATTTTTAAACTGATTATAAATACTGAAGTTTAGTTTGATACTCACGAGATGTAACTTTTCTCGATCAATTTGCTACCGATCGTAATAAATTTGGGCTTAATTTATTCCTTAAAGCATTAGCTTTGTGCGTCTTCTCATTGTTTTTCGTGAATGTGAGCATACAATTAATGATTAACGTAATTTAATCAAAGGTAGGTAGTCGGTAAGGTAGAAACTCCGGATTATATACTGAATGCCCTTAACTCTTTCGTTGACATTTTAGGTTGAACCGTGAAACGCAAAACTTTTAAATGTTAAAAAAATACAATTTTATCTTACAGATTACCATTAACAATGTAATAAAACTTTTTTCTCGGGTGATTAATGTATCTGTCGTGCGCCATCCAAAAAAGCGAAGTTTTTTTTATTAATTCAACCACTGGTTTTTAAACTACTAACATTTCTTTTCTGTGTAATATGTGTGCTAAATTTTGCATCTAACGGGTGCAAAGAAATATATAGCAGCAGAGAGTGGTATGAAGAATAATAACAGTAACAGCTCGTCAAACATCGCAAAGTCCACTGTCGTGTTTTTGCTTAGCGGCGATATCAGCAGCAGCAGCAGCAACAACAGCAACGAAGCGAGACCCTATAATCCCATCACATCGTACATCATTATAACTTTACAAAGTGGATTGGCCTCTCTTCGCGACCATTCCCCTACTTTTCCTCCTCAGTAGCTCACCCTCGCGGAAATATCGAGAAAGAGAGAGATAAAATGCTAAAGAAAAAGAGAGCAAGGTAGGAAGGAGAAAAGCTCGAGAATGAATCCTTAATTTTCATTCTCATCGGCACTTTTTCTCGAGATCCTCCCGCCTTCCACACTTCTTCATCGTCACGGCACGGGCGCGGCGGCGTCGCACTTCGTGTGAATACCCAAGTGCGAGCCAATATGGATTTCTGTGTCAACGTCTGATGCCTTTGAGAGGTGGCAGAAAAAAAAACAAAGGAGAAGGCAAAAAAGAAGGTAAGATGAGTTTTAAAGTTCAAAGATGGTGGTAGTAGTGGTGGTGGTGGTGGGAGGTGGTGCACGGCAGGCATCAGCGAGCAGCGCCTGTGAAAGCAGTTTGCACGCAAAGTGCTCGAGATTATTTGGGAGCTTTTCGTGGGATCGCTGCTAACGGCACCCTCCTCCCATATTTTTACTTTCTCGCGATTTTTCCTGCCAATTGAGCTTTTTAGCGCTTATTAGGTATTTTATGAATAATCGAGGGGTTGCAGGCGTGATATTGGTTTCGAAGGACAACATTAAACGGAAAGCTTACGCACTGTACTTAATTTGATAAATAGTCTTTTGTCATGAAGATTCATGGGGCTGTCCTCTTAACAAAGTTCTTTGGGTAATTTCTACTTTCTTGTAGCAGTTTTTTATCTCACGAAAATAATGATAGTACACTAATATACAAATGTGGATAATGGTGAAAAAGAACGGAATACAGTACATGAGGTTGAAAAATATCTCCATATGTACAAGAGTGTAATTAATATTATCTCAACATTGTCTCCTTTACTGATTTCCATAACTTAAGGTAGTTGTATCCCAAATCGAAATAATGATGAGATCTTCATGTAACTTTGCACATAGCTAAAATAATATCTAATAATAACTCCATTATATTTTTGTGAGTCTAGGGTTCTTAGGAGGCAAAATATCAGCGTTTATATTTTTGATACTTCAACATGGATGCTTATGGAAAAATGTCTTTTTCTGTACTTTAATGACGTATGTCATGCGAAATAATGATGAACTTTTGACGATATTTTTTTGTGTATTACAAAAATATCCAATGATCTTATTGAATTTTACAAAATAACTCAAGGGTATTTGTGACATAAGAAATATCTTAATAACCGTCGTAAAAACTGCTAAAGGTTATGTCTTCACACAAGTGCGAGAGAGACAGAAGGCATACCATACTGTCGAATCCGAGGTCAAATCTGCTTCTGACTAGCGTAAGTAGTAGGGATACAACTACCTTAAGGTAGTTCTATCCCTCGCTATAGTCGATGCAGTGAGTTCTACTGTTGGACATGTCGTCATCAGGCGAACGGTCTTTCAGTTGCCAAGTCCGGTAGTATGCAACGGATATTTTTAGTGTTTATTTTTATTCTGATAACGATATCACAGGTAAATTTTTCTAATGTTAACTGTTTTTTGTTGAATCAATTGGGTTGTAAAATATTTTTACATCTTTAAATTAAAAAAAAAAAAAAAAAAATCACATAGCTTTATTTCCTATTACAATCAAGGAGATTTTTAATTTTTTGGTAAATGGTAAAAGCTGAATTTAAAGCTTGCACACACCTAATTCGCATACATAATCTTATAAGAGACAAAGGAGTTTTTTTTTTAAATGTATCTTTCTAATGATCTCTTTAATGTCAATTTTTTAACCATAGTAATTTGTTTAACTAACTGGTACACAAATAAATAAAGACAAGAAAATTTTGTTTGAAAACTAAACAAAATAATAAAAATATACAATGGTCTATTTTCTTTTTCGTGGTTGTTCAGCTTCACCTCAGGAGACAATATAAATGAGTTCTGAGACATTTCTTACTTTTTCTCCCTTGGTGTGTAAAATACTATTTTATACAGCCTACATACAGTAAATTTAAACAATATATTTCTGTACTTTGAAAAATTTACGTATTATTAGGACTCATATTAGGAATAAATAGTTAAAAGTAATCATCCGTAACGAGAATTTGAGTTTGTAACAATCAATTTCGAGTGGTTTTTGGTGTAACACATTATTTTAATTATTTTTATTAGTTTTTTTTTATGATAATTGGGTTAACTATTTGATATGAAATATATCATTTATGTGTCTTTAAAAAAATGCTTAACTTAAACTTCGTTTTACAAATGAAAGAATTGTATGATGTACTTCTGATCAAAGGAACTTTTGGAATCGACCTAGTAATGAAAGACATTGTAACCTCCAGCCTAGAGTAAGTGAGAAAGTAACAGAATACAGAGAAAAAGAAGGGGGTATCTATCGACTTTATCGGCCATTGTTTCGAAGCGAGAGATGTAAGTGCATCTAGATTTAGCCCTTCATACGAGGTCCCCTTAGGTTTTTATTTCACGTAAACTCAATGGCTACATAAGCCTTTTAGTCGAAGCCGCAATAATTCCATCGTATTTGTAAAGTCAATAGTCTTTCTAGCAAGAAAAAAAACAACGGAGCTTACCATCGCTATGTTTCAAGCATATAAATAATTTAACGAAAAACATGTTTCTTAAAGTCCGTTATGATTCAAAAACGTTTTTTCTTAGCAAATCTCTGTGAAGAGAATATTTATCCATCAAATGACACAGAGAATGTAGAAAAATTGTGGTTTTTTTCAACTTTGAAAATATTTAACTATAAACTGTAGTACTTATGAAGACACACTAAGATGTTTTTGCTTTTTTTGGATGTAAAAATATAAAAAAGTTTTTCTCTTCCGAATTTCGGATACTCTAGTTGTATAACTGCAAATACTAAATAAAATTTTGCTTTTCAGCTTTTTGTGATTAACTTGTACATGTAGCAATACTTCAAAGCAGGCTTTCTTCTAAAACTTTATAAAATTGTTATGGTGGTCTTTTCTACTAGTCTTCTAAATCGTTCAAAAAATAAGTTAAGAAATTTTTTTACACAACCGCTAAACACGTATCACAAACTGTTTGAAAATCTGATTGTTTAAAGTAAGCCAAAAAAATGTATGAAAGTTATGACAGAGCTGGATTTTAAAGTTTCCCGCAAGAGTACGTGTTAGTTAAACACTCGATTTCTCAGCTCATACACTGAGAGAAAAGTTTAGTCATCGTAACTCTCCGAGTTCCGTAATAACTACGAAAAGACTTTTAAGCAGGTTTACTACAAGTGTGTAGTAAATCC
>JAPYYV010008043.1:0-12922 GCA_030522625.1 Copidosoma aretas | reverse complement strand
TATATTTCTCGCTTCGGACTCCGAGAAGTTTACACCACTTAGCGCCGTGGCCCTGCTCGATCGCGCTGCCTGCTTTGTTACTATCGAAGCCGTCCCGCCAGTCTCATCCACTACGCCGCCCTCCTCCCGCCCCTCATATTCCAGTACCGTGCGCTGTACCTCCCCTTGCCTTTTTTTTTCTTTCGGCTTCGTTAACAGCTATGCTCTCCATCCTTTTCTCGACTGCCTGTAACCTTCGCGACATATCATTTATTAAATCTGTTAATTCCGCTCTTACTCTTCCTGCTTCCACTTTTTCGCGCTCCGACCTATCCATGTCTATTTTTAATCTTTCCTCGCACTTCCTTAAACCTGCAATACTGGACATATCGTCGACTACTACTGTTCTCATTAGATTGTCCAGAGTCGTTTGTCACAATTGTGACTTACCACCACTTTTCTCCACCTCCTTTGCCTCTGTTGTTTTTCCGCTCCTCAATTTTGTCGTTGCATCACTTTTGATTTTATCTTTATTCATTTTAATAGCACTTAATTTCTCTAAACTTACAGTTCCCACTCGGTATTTTCACCTCTACGGCTTCACGCATGCTGTATCCCGCCTGTTATCCTGTCGCCCTAACCTTAATTCATGCACCTGCACTTTTCTGCTTACTTTTTGCTTTCAAGTTCTGTACTCCTTATAAACCTTACACAACAACTCTTTCCTTACACTATCAACTAACTATTCAACGCTACCATTCTATTTTTCCAATACTAAAATACGCAATTTACGCCACTTTATAGGGAGCCTCACGCGCGCACATACTCACTCTTACACAACCACTAACTAAGTCTAACCTTAAATGTAGTAAACTTTGTAACAAGATAACTATTAACTTCAGTTGAGAGTGGATCACATCCTAGTAAGTTTCCTTATTACTTCTCTATTAGGTTTTTGATATGAGCATTAATAATCTGATAATTTTAGGAGTTATAAAAATAACTATAAAAATAATAATATTAATAGCATTAATATTAATATTGATAAAGAATTATTAATAAAAATGAAATCTAGAAAGTATTAATGCATCTACATCCCATGTATGTTCCCGTTTACTCTTATAACACTCAGATAAGTTGAGAATAGTAAGAAATAATAACTAATATTAGAAACCAATTTATTGTTAAAACAGTCTTGTCCAAGCTACTAAAAAGGAGAATAAGTCATCATTATATCATTTTTTTAGTATTTTATTTCACAATAATTCTTGCATTCGCCTGCATTATTTTACTGTACCTTATTCCTTTATTACTGTATTACATATTATTGTAACTGAAAAAAGTTTAATTGAATTGAAAGAATAAGATCAATGACACGAGTCTGAATATTTAATTATTATATTGCAATTTTTATATTGCAGTTAAGTCGTTTTAGTTAAGTTACAAGGAGCAATTACATTGTTTGTAAATGATGAGCTTCCTTATGTTAGTTCAATGCTTTTCTCAATTATGTATTTCCTAAATGAGGAGGTAATATCAGCGAATTGATTAGGGAGTCGAATGAAATGTATCTAATCTAAGCGAAATAAATCGAGAATCCAAGTTATTTTTTAGAAAATTAGATCTACTCTAAACATCTACGTAGTAAATGTCCTCGAACAAGGCAATGAAGTATAATTGATGATTAAACGAACTTCTAGTGAAGTTTAATCATAATTACACGAATAACTTGTTCGAGAATATTATTTTCCACCCACAAATATAAATTATTCCATCTTTCCCTAATTTCTTTTCCATCTCTAGTATGCGTGAAGGCTCTAAACTAAATGAAGAGGTGGCTAGCGGGACGTGCATGAGCGAGGTACCCGCGCGGGTGTTTGAATTTTTGCTTCAAAAGAGCAAGACAAGCTCTTATTTGTGGCGTCATCTGGGGATCGATAAGGGGTAATACATAGTAAATATCCTCGAATAAGTGATTCGTATAATTATCATTGAACTTCACTAGAAGTTCGTTTAATCGTAAATTTTACAAAGATAATAATTCAAGCCTATTATTGCCGTTGATTGCCGCTTATTAATAATAGTATGTGTGTAAAATCATAATTTTTTCTCTTTTAATCGATACTGAAAATATATTGCAGACTTTGATTGAGTCATGTCTACAGCCTGACATTCTATCAATCTACTTTTCAATCTCTTATACTTTACAATTTGATATTTTTATTGTCGATTTTAATCAGCTTTAATTATTTCAGGATGATCCTAGTGATATAGAATATTCAGAAAGCAGTCCACAAGTTACACCTCGGAAACCTCAAAAGCCAAGGAAAAAAAAAAAAAAAAAAAGGCGGTAGCTTCATATTTTGGAGCAATTAAGGTTATTATTTGTGGCTGCGCTTATCAAATACCAAAGTATAATAGCGGTGGAAGAAAACTTCAGAGCGAATGGACTAAGCAGCATTTACTACTTATACACAAATTTTTTGTAAAATAAAGAGCAAAAAAGGATGAGATTTATCACAAGATTCTAATTATTTACTCAAAGTGGATACTAATTATACATAAATATTTCTTGCAGAAAAATTAATGCAAATTGTCCTGATATAAATTAGTTAGGGAACATATCCAGATAAAAAAAAGTTCCTCATGAAAAAAGTTAATGTTTAAAAAACATTCAGAATTTCCTATTTGACTATAAGTAACTTCTTTCCAACTATTACCAGTAACTTGTTTTTAACTGAATCAAGAAGGTACGTTAAAAAATTGTGTACATAGCTAGTAAAAAAATGCTACCTTGACCGGTCCTAAAACTTAGATATTTTTCTTACCGGAAAAGCGCGTTATCCGAGTTTATCACAAAGGTCTTAAAAAATCCTCTAAATCGTCCTCTCATGTAACATTTTATTGATGGAATTTCGTAGTCAATCAAGTTTAAATGTGATGATTTTTTCCTTACTGTAATAATGTATGCAATCGTAAATATTTCTTAACATTTTTGTTTATAATAAAAAATTAACATTATGTTTTAACTGGCTGAAGATTGTATGAACAGATCCAAAGATTATTGTTGATTGGAAAGTGAAAAAAAAAGTTTGTTGAAATAATTGGTAATAATGCAAAGATAAGTATCTGATGTTGATTTAATTAACCTAATATCATGATATAAAATTATGATTTACGCAACATTCATAACTTTTAATCGCTTGCGAAGCTTGTAAGCGTTTAGAACGTACTTTTACATAGAAAATCATTAAAAAACAACCGATTTTGACGTTGAAGTGTCTTTAAAGCTATGAGATGTGAGTTTTTGTTGAAAATATCTAGAAATCCGGATTTTACGTCGAATTTTACAATACAATTTTTATTCTTGTTAAGTAATAAAAGTCTTAACAATTTAAGAGGGTACTTTTATGGGAAAAATTATCAAAAAACAGCCGTTGATTGACGTCAAAGTGTCTTTTACGCGTTTGAATGAAAGTTTTGGTTTTAAACAAGTAAAGATTCGGATTCCACATTGATATTTACCATAAAATTGTTATTTTTGTTCAACTTAAAGTGTCTTTATAAGCTTAAAAGCCACTTCCATGCAAAAAATCGTCAAAAAAAAGCTGTAAATTGATGTAAAAGTGTCTGTTACGCAATTAGATGTAAGTTTTGGTTCAGAATACATAAATAATCGGATTCCATGCCGATTTTCATATAAGAAAATGGTTGTATTTAAATACTTTAGGGTTTACTTTATATATAGTTAAGAAATAAAGTACACTGGATCTAGTGTAATGCGTATGCGTGAACTAAAAACATGTTTTGTAGTTTCAGCACGGTTCAAATTTTTTCTCTCTCACCTTTTTTATGTGGGTTCTATTTTTTAGCATAAAGAAGAGATGCAGAGGGTGGTACGGCAAAAAAAAAATATTGGAAAATAAGGGACACCCTAACATATAAAAATATATAACATATATAGCCGCGTTATTGAGTTACGTGTAAAATTTGTAGTGTAAGTAAAAGTGTCGGTTTGTAATGAAAATTGTAGTAAAAAAACATGGAAAAAAAATCTGAGATCATCAGGGAGTTGCGTATGTTCCTTAATAAGAATACATACGTGAAATCGTGGAGCGACGCAAATCGTACCTACTGAGATTGCAAAAAAGTTCGAGGGAAGAAATGCAAAGCATGTGCAATTACAGCAGTGGTGAACGACGAAGTTGTCCTTCTGAAAGGTCAGAAATAATCTCCATATGCACACCCTCCTAACCGGAAAAAGTGTGAAGCTGAAAGAATAAAAATAAGCTCGAAACGTAAAGCTGAATCTCATCCATCAGAACCTCCGTCAGGAGCAAGGATGTTTGTACTTTGCTGGCTTAAAAGGGGAAGCCGTGGTTGTACTACATGATTTTATAATGTACTTTAATAAGACGTATGTTACCGATATTCCGAGAAGAGTTCGTGCAAAAGCTTTGTCACCGAGGTATCTTGTACACCTGTGGATCCAGTACTATGCAGCTATTGAAGGGAAGGTGAAAAAAAAAAATGTTTTCGAAGGTTGGCACAACCGATTTCATTTGCTGATCACGAAGACTCACCCAGATCTGTACAGTTGTCTGCGAGAAATTGTAAAAGAGCAAGGTGGTACCAAAATCTCAGTTGTTGAGTTTTTCTTCAGAGAAAAATCAAGGCAGCACGTAGGCGTAGGAAGAAGTGGCTCGAACTGGAAGCTGGACTACAAAGTATCGCATTAAACTACGAGACTTATGAATTACTTGATTATTTACATGATGTTGGACAAACTATCGTTTTGTAAACAAAATTTTACAAATAAAATATTTTCGGAAATTTATCAGGGAATGAATTTCGGGTCAATGGTTGATGAGGGTGGAGGTCATTCGGGGAAGAGGAGATTTGGGGGCATGGTAATTCGGGAAACCGGTTTCGGGAAATGGTCGGGTACCACTCACGTCTGTTTTTGTCATTTTGATCCCCAACCGAGATGCGCCTAAAGTAGTTTTCTCATCAAAAATTATTGCATGAATAATGAAGCAAATCCGTGATCCGTTGGAGGCGAGGTGAAAAATTGTATACATAGTGTATATTAATTTTCTCTGTATGTTTTTTCGTAAAAATCGCTGACTGTGCGTCAGCCTCATCAAACATTCTAAAACTATATTCTAACTTACAACTTAATAACGATTTTTCGGGAGAATGAAAGCAAAAATGAAAAAAATCTTCCCTGAGTGTGGTTTGAACACACGACCCTCTGTACACCGGACAGATGCTCTTACCAACTGAGCTATCGTTATCCCGAAAAATCGTTATTAAGTTGTAAGTTAGAATATAGTTTTAAAATGTTTGATGAGGCTGACGCACAGTCAGCGATTCTTACGAAAAAATATAGAGAGAAAATTAATATATACTATGTCTACAATCTTCCTCCTCGCCTCCAACGGATCACTAATTAGCTTTATTATTCATATAATAAAATCGGAGGGCGCTGATTTACATCTGAATGAATTAATACGAGTCTTGGATCAGAGAGGGACTCTCCGGGAGAATTATTAAAAATGCAGGAATGAGATTAATCAGAACCTACAGCGTGTGGAGCTCACGACCTCCGATAGCTTAGTTGGTAAGAGCATCTGTCCGGTGTACAGAGGGTCGTGTGTTCAAGCCGCACTCGGGGAAGATTTTTTTCATTCTCGCTTTCATTCTTCCGAAAAATCGTTATTAAGTTGTAAGTTAGAATATAGTTTTAAAATGTTTGATGAGGCTGACGCACAGTCAGCGATTCTTGCGAAAAAACATACAGAGAAAATTAATATACACTATGTATACAATTTTCCACCTCGCCTCCAACGGATCACTGATTAGCTGTATTATTTATATAATAAAATCGAAAGGCGCTGATTTACATCTGAATTAAAAATTATTGCATTTAAAAAAAATTGTTGTCCTCGTATGTGTGCTTAAAATATCAAAGAAAACATTTCTTTTGTAGCTATGGGGTTGGGTTACAGAATACTGAGACCATAGTTACGTTGTACATACGCAATGCCGGAGCTGTAGTGTGGTCATGTATTTATTTATAGTTTACATAGTATAGTGTACGTACTATGAGTGTGTGTGTGTGTGTGTATGTGCATATAGATATATACGTGTATACATGTGTATAATTATACAAATATATTTATAACTGACAATGATCTATAATTTATATTTATATACATATATATATATACATATATTCATATATTTGTAAGTGTGTGCAAGTGGGTGTAATTTAAATAAAAAAATTTAATCACTCACCAACTCTCGCTATATCTTTAAATACATACATATTTTAACAATATTTGAAGCTGTCACTTTTGCGGTATGTCAGACGTGACGTATTCTATTTTTTTTTAATCCTTAAGACCGCGGCTACAGATAGCGGAAATAGCCAGCGGAACGTCACTGTGGAAAAGTTATTCCTCTGACCTCTCTCTCACTCTCTAGGGCTAAACAGTTCCGCTGTGACGTTCTGCTGGCTGTTTCTGCTCATGTGACGTCCACTTTACGGTAATGTTTCTTCTTTACTGCCGCGGAGCAGGACGTAAAGGTACACATGTACGGGCGAAGGCTTACTTTACGTCCTACCGTTAACCGCATGCTTAAGTCTTTGGCATATCGTATCGTATTTATCTATATTTAGGTGGTCTGCCAGCTCTGTGATCTCTCTCTCTCTCTCCCTCTCTTTCTTTTGTCACAGCTAGCAGACAGCAACTCACACAAACACACACACACACACATCTGTATGTATATACATGTAATGGTTTACTATTTAATAGGCATCAGACAGAATTAAATAAGCTAATTGTGTTTCTGTAAAAGATTAATAAAATTTATTCAATAATAAAGGTACAAAATTAATTACAATATTTGGGTAATTATATCACTTAATAACAAACCTGTAAAAGAAAGGACATTTAAGCCTATTGTATCCGCCTTTACACTTTATTAGAACTAGTATACTATCGAATGTTATCCGACGAGAGTTTGCTTTGGACTGCTCGTCCGTACAACATTCGTTTCAGCTTCCGTCTTATTACTACAGCCTTGATAATGGCGCATGCGTGATACAATCGAAATATTAATCACAATACTTTACATCTCCCCCCTCCCTCGCAAGAGTGAAAGAGTACTTTTAATTTTTACTTTTAACAATAGGAGCTGGCACGAGTTTTGAAACGTGGAAAAATTGCGATCCGGGTTTTTAATATCCTGTATCTATTTGGTACATAGAGTTTGAAAATTTCTTTAAAACTTTAAATGGGCTAATTCGCAATTCAACCAGTTTTTTCTCTTCAGTTTGTTACCATTGTCAACATATACCGATTCACCTGGATGAAATTGATGGTGAAATCTGTTTTTATCATAGAGTTTTTATTGTACTTGTGATTTTATGCTGTTTTTTAAAACGGTTATTCTATCTTCTTCTAGTTCCGTTTGTGTTTTTTCTTATATTAATTCGTTAGGTAGAATTTCGATATTTTTTCTTTCGAGTAGGTATACTGACGCGAAACCCGTTACCGACTGTTCGGTTTCGTTGTATCTTTTTGTGCACTCGTGTGCTATAGTTGACCGTGCCAGTTTTCTTTGACTTTCATTTATCTTACACCTTACTTTATTAATCAAAGTCTGGTTGAGACTTTCATTTAGACCATTTGAAAATGGAGTATTTACAGCTGTAAAAATCATCTGAATATTTTGGTTTGATAAAAATTGCTTAAAATCGACAGAATTTATCCCTGGGTATTGATCTGATAACATTATCCCAATTTTATTATCTTTCGGAATTTTTTTTAATAGCTTAATAAAATCGTTTGCGTTTTGTGTACTTGATGTTTGTCTGTATGCAAATCTTGTGAAATGATCGACAAGTAGATGCAAGTACTTTTTTGTAGAGCGAGAACCTTCGAATCCTCCAATGGTATCAATAGACATGAAATCGTATTTTTTTGCAGGACCCAGTTGAGATGATAGTCCTACTTTTTTCTGTCCTCTCGACTTATTTTTGATACAAATTTCGCAATTTTTACAAGTATCTTGTATGTTTTTCATTAAATTTTTACTTACAAAGACCGGTGTTATTTTGTTAATCATTTAATTTATTCCTAAGTGATAATAATAATCATGGATTTTTTTTAACAAAATCTTTACTAAAATTCTCTGATAGAACGATTTTTTATCTACCTTTTAACAATATAAATCTTGCTTTGAAACTAAGTTACTTTTTTTATCTTGTATTTCTAAATTTGTTTTTTGATCATTCAGAATATCTACTCGTTTTATTGTATTGACAGTTTTCAATTGTTCAAAATCATTCGCATCCGGTTTTACAACTGGATTTCTACTTAGACAGTCTGCTTCAACGTTTTGTTTTCTGGGCGAATATTTTATTGTGAAATCGTACTGTGAAAGGTAATGCATTAAGTTTCCTAATTCCTCATCTGTTCGTGCTTTGCCATTCATTCCCTCTAAAGGTTTATGATCCGAAAATACTGTAAATGATTTACCTATTAACCAGTACTGCCAGTATTGAACTGTCTCTTTTATTGCCAAGTATTCTAAGTATATAGCCTTTTTTGTTTTTGGCATTAATAAAGTTTTTTCGAAAAATTTGCTAATGGTTTTTCTTTGTTGTTTGGTTGTTTTCGTTCTAAAATAGCTTCCACGCCTTTTAAGCTTGCATCTATATAATGTGTATGGGCAAATTTTTATCAAATATTTCTGGTATGGGTTTAGAGCACATTAATTCTTTCATTTCTGTAAATGATTTTTGGCAATCTTCTGTCCAAATAAATTGACGATCTTTTCTTAATAAATTATGTAGTGGGTCGAGTAATATCATTGCTTTGGGAATATATTTACTATAAAAATTCACTTTGCCTAAAAATTGCCTGAAATTTTTTCGCGTCTTTGGAGTTGGAAAATCCCTTATTGCAATCAAATCATCTTTTAACGGAGTAACCGAATTACCTTTAATAATTTGACCCAAATATTTTTCCGAGTTTGCAGCAAATGTACTTTTAGAAAATTCTAATTAGAAAACCTCTTGTCGTATGGCGTCTAACAGTAACGTTAAATGATCTATGTGCTCTGTGAAAGATTTTGAGAATACGATGATATTGTCTATGTAGCTAGCAATATAGTTATTTAGATTATTCTTCCTTATTATATTACTTAGAATTCTTTAAAATATGGCAGGTGCAGTTTTTAGCCCGAAGGGAAGGCAGGTTCATTGAAAATGACCTTGTTGTGTTAAACAAGCTGTCTTGTAGCTATCTTTGATTTGTAAAGGGTTGTCAAAAATGCTGAGTTTATATCTAAAGTTGAGAAAAATTTACAGTTCCTAGTTTTAATCAGTATGTTTTCAATTGATGGGAATGGTTGCGATTGTGGTATAAATATTTTATTAAAATCTCGAAAGTCAATGCAGAATCTTGATTTTTTTTCATCTTCTTTTGTATGTGCTAAGGTCATTGGGGCAGAAAATAGGCTGTAAGATTCCTCTATTAATCCTTTTTGTAATAAAATTGATATTTGTTTTTCTATTTCTTGCCTATCTTCAAGCGTACACCTGTAAGGTCTTTTACTACAATATTTCCCTATTGTTAAGTCTAAGTGCGCTTCATAATCTTTTACTTTTCCAATGTCATATTTATCATTAGCAAAATTTAATTTATATTTGTCTAATCATTTTTCTATTTTTGCTCTTTTGTGGGAATTAAGATCACTTAAGAAAATTTCGAACATTTTAATATCAATGTTTTCATTAAAATTTACTTCGTTGGAATATTTAAATTAATTGTTTTTATTATACTTCTGAAAATTTTATCTTTGTGTTTTTCGTTAGTTATTGTTTGTATTATATCTGAATTTTCGTTTTAGATCCATTTAAATTCTTTTATTATATTTGATCCAAATGGGAAATCGTAATTAAAGCTTTTATTTTCAACTTCATATACATTAACAGATTTTTCAATGTCATATATTCTAATTTTTACAGTTATCATTCCATTTGCTTTTGTTACACCATTAATAGTTGTCAAATTTGCTCTTTGTATTTCGTATATATTTGTTTCATTTTTAATTTTATTCATTTTGAGTTTATTAAAGACACATCAGAGCCTGAATCATAAATTCCAGTTGTTTATAATGAGTGATTTATTAATAATTTGACTTTGATTAATGGTGGCACTACTAGTTTATTTGGTCGGTATCATTTATTTCGACCTCTAATTCAGAGTTATTCACTAAACTTATTCTACCCTTTTTTTCTTTCGTTTTTTTTTTTTGGATAGAGATTCTTTTGTTTCGAACCAACAATTTGATTAAGAATGAAATCGAGGGCTTTTTTTTAATTTTTGCATATTTTACAAGGCAACATTTTTTCTGTCTTTTTTTTATTAAATACGTTGTCTTTTTTTTTCTAAAGTTTTTTTTTTACTAAATGTTCGTATTTATTAAGTTCTCCATAAAGATCCTCGATTTTTTTAATACTTTCTCTATCGATTCGATTTAGAATAGAAGTAGGTAAGCCTGTCGCTACAAGATCAATTAACGTACCTGAATCAAATTTTCTTAAATTCAATAGAAGTTTTACCTTTTTCAAAGCATAGTCTAACAGTGAACCTTCTTGATATTTGAACAATAATGTGTACGTTATTTGGTCCAATCTTTTATTTACAAACGTCTTGCAGAATTTTTCTTTCCACTGTATCCAGTCCATGTTCAAGGTGGGTTTTGTAAGCATCGAGCTATACCAATATGAGCATGACCTATCTAGAAACAGTCTGAGAGTTTCTATCTTCCTTTCGTCTTTTATGTTAAAAACGTTCACATTAAGATTCGAATAAACTTATCTATTGGTTAGCATTAGAAGTCTTGCTGTTGAACTTTTCCAATATAAATTAAAAAAAAATAATTTCCAAAGTTTCAGATGTTTGTTTGTTTTTGTTCACAGCTTATAGAAGTTGGATTATCTTTTGATTACTTTCACTCATATGAATTTGTTGTATAGCTGTAATATCTTCCAAGAAAATTTCGCAAAATAGTAAGTTGTCTAATTCATCTAGGTACGCGTTTTTTATTTCTTCGGTTAACTTTATCCATACTTTTCGTACTTGGTTTCTTTTTTTTAAAGAGTTTTAAATCGGTTTAAACGTTGTTGTATTTACAATTGTTTTATTTGCACTTACTGGCTGTAATTCGACTGGAACTTGGAAAACTTTTTTATCTTCAGTTGTAACTGACGTTATGGCATATATGTTAGATTTTCCATCTTCCGATGATTTTATAGTAAATTCAAATTGTAACTTTTCCATTTTCAAGTTTTCACTCAAAAATGTCGTTTTGTAATGGTATACTATTTAATAGGCATCAGACAGAATTAAATAAGCTAATTGTGTTTCTGTAAAAGATTGAATAAATTTATTCAATAATGAAGGTACAAAATTAATGACACCTACTACCAACCTTTTCGGTATCACGTGAACAAAATAGTTAATACTTTTGATTAACTAATAAAATTACAGGTATTAAAAGTAAGTAGCTTACACTTATTTTGAAAAATAATATCTATATTACATATAATTGTCTTTATAACCTACAAATCGAATAACAATTATTTTTGTGAGATCAAATAAACAAAATAGTAAATATTACAGAAAGATTGTTACAGTATACTGAAATCTATTTATTGACTCAATTCTAATGAAATTGTTAAAAAAAGAATAAAAAAATATGGACTTACGTGTTTTTTCCTCAGCTTTTCAACGGCATCTTGGTTTGTTAAAATTTTCGCGTCATAACCTCAAAAAATGGAAAAGTTAAAAAAACACGCAATATCTCATACTTACACAATTTTGCTGATTTTGTTGACCATCGAGATCGAAATATGGGACAATTTTACATTTAAAAAAAGGGGTTTTTTATTTTCTCGAGTATTTAAACGGCGAACACGGCGATCAAGGTGCCTGCTGCCACCGCAAGCGGCTCCACGGGCAGTTCAGTGAGTACTCTCTCTCTCTCTCTCTCTGTATTTAATTACGATGGAAACAATAATTATTTGACATGGAATAAAAATTAATAAATAGTTGATTCATTGAAGATAGTAGTTTCATTAGAGAGTGATTTTATAATTAACAATAAATAATTAAGAAAAAGGCTTACAAGACGGTGATTCAATCAATAATTTATACAAGTAACATATTGTTAACTATAGCTGTCCCCCATGTTACTGGCTTGGGATTCAGGTTAACATGTTATTGTATCAATAATTTACAAAAGTAAAATTATTGTTTACATCGTAAGTAAATACAGAGAGAGTGCCCACGGAACCGCCCGTGGAGCTGCTCGCTGTGGTGGCGGGCACCGCACATCGCCGTGTTCGTCGTTTAAATACTCAAAAAAATAAAAAAAACCCTGTTTCTTTATTGGTCTCTCCTAAAAGAATCAGTTACACGTGACTGTCGACAGAATGAGAGGGGTCCAGTCCTACACCCAAAAACTCTACACGAAGCGTTCAACACAAAAAAGATATACACAACTAATGCTCAACACTAAAAAAAAACGATCCACACATTTTTCTTTTGTTGTGTAGTAGCACATAAACATTGTACACAAGGGTATTAGAAACAAGTGAACCCCGACAGCTCTACCCAGCCCATTCTACGCAAAAAATTGTACACATATTTTATTCACCACATTAAATTTCCAACCGTGTGCACTAGTGTAGAGGTGTAAACGTGTTAAACACAGGTGTAGAAACTAAAGCCGTCTAGAATATACTTGTGTAGGGCCCATTCTATAGTCGTGTATTATATTCTACACATATTTTTAATAGGCCCTTTCATCCTACACATGTGTAGAATAATAAATTTTGTTCTACACAAGTTAAAAATTACAA
>JAPYYV010008042.1:0-41942 GCA_030522625.1 Copidosoma aretas | reverse complement strand
ATACACTTAAAACTTGGTACAGATGTTCGGGAAGAGTGTACCAACATAACAAAACCAAAAAATCGATAATCGAAAGTAGGTTGCCCGCGAAATTTGAAACGTCACCTTACTTTTTGAACACACCTCGTATGTTGGTTGCTCGATGTCCCTAGATGTTGTTGTTCTCGATGCCTATATCACTTTGTACAATGTGTTTAATATCACACACTATTATTTTCCCTACCGTGTCCATTACGAAATTATTATATTGTGTATAGGTTCTATTCCGTATAAAGTACAAAGTGTATATACGAAATCATACATAGGGACACTATGCATTTAAAGTATACCTGGATTTCAGGGTATTGTAACTTAAAGATAAAGCATGCCACCGGCCGTGGCGTAACCTTAGAATGTACACACAATATACTCTAGACTTGCAGGTATCGTTGAGTTTTCCACTTTCTATCTTGAAATTCTCCTTCACACGCACTATTATTTTATTAGGAAAACGATAGAGAGTCGTTCTAAATAAAATTAATAGTACGAGTATTTTATAAACATAGCAAGAAGCTAGCATTTACAGGCAAATATGACGGTTGTGTTGGAAGACTTGGAGCATTCCTTTAGTGCAAGTGTAACAGGGATAGATAAATTGGAGGCACTGAGCCATGATACGCGGGTAAGAGTAATCGAAAGTACGGTAAGCCAATTTAACGATGGGGAAATTTTTCAATACTTGATATTATTAGGCCTCAAGAGTACTGGAACTGTGTTAGAAGCTAGTGGTAGATTACGACGATACTTTAACAGAAAATATACAGGACCAACAGCTGATAGTTGGAATAAAAAAACTGATCAGCTCGTACATAGAGGGGAAAATGCTTCAGCGCTTGACCTTTCGGATGAAAGACTTAGGCCGGAACGTCGTCAAACGCTGTTTAGAACTAACGAGGTAGTGAACAGATCGGTGGACACCAATGTATCAAGACTCGGTCAAGCAGATACTTCCTCACCGGTACCATAGCTGTTTCGGGAAGTAGTCAATGATCAGGTACGTCGCGATCTCGAAAGTATATGGATGCAGAGTCACATGGAAGACCAATCAGTATTACGAGGTGGGCAGAGTGGTGCGAATGCCGTTAACGGAACCCACCCCAGTTGGGCCATTGCCACCTGTTGGAGCGCCCATTGGTGACGTTCATGGGTGTTGTCATTCGGTTGGACCAGGCCATGTGGGTCACAGTTCCATAGCCCATCGGTGGTGGTGGGGACATCAATGAGGATGTCGTCCCAACTTCCCTGGTGAGGCGGTTCTGGTGGCCCGATCGAAGTCGTCGAAATCGTAACAGTCCTGGTCATTACGACGGGTGTTAATGGAGGTAAATTATACCCTGGCGGTGGAGCGATACTGGCTTCTCCTGTCGGTATGGGTGGTCCACTTGTCACTTTAACGAGAAGTGATTCCTTGGGTGAAGGACCTCGTAGCGGGCCGTCGTGCTGGGTCGACACCCGGATGCTCGGCTTTCTCTCCCTCGTTATCAGCGGTTGGACAGACACCCGCTACATCCGAGCGACTAAGTCTTGCACTCGCAGCCGAATCTCCTTCGGCTCGACGTAGAGCTCGTCGAGTTGCGGGTCACGCTGTTTCTTTGACGCAGCTGTCCATGCCTCGCAGCCCACCGAGTGACGAGAGGTTTGGTATCGTCTCATGGTCACGGTCTGTAGGGAAATAGCTTAGTTTAGATACGACGTTGGGACTTTAACGTGGGGGTGTATACCGTTCAAGGTCTTGAATGTGGGTTTTTATTAATTTCCCTGTTCCGTTATCCATTACATCCACCACTGCATCTGAGAATATCCGAGTTCCAGTGCAGGGGCCTACGAATTGGGGTGCAAGTTTTGCCGCGAATCCGTGAGTCGCGGAAGACAACACATGGTTTCTTCGCATTACACTATCTCCTCACGCAAAAGACTCTACCCTCCGCCCACGATTGTAGTATTTTGCCTGTCTTTCTTGTGATAACTCGAGGTGTTTCCTAACCAAGTCCCTGATCATTTCTAAGTGGCTGATCCTATCGGCCCATAATGTCGTATCGGTCAAATCTATCTGCGCGGCCGGTGTATTCCGGTTCGTAAGTGCTACTGGTATGTGGTACGGCCTGTACTCCCTTTATTCGTTTTAAGTACCACTCGTCACTAACATTCTTTATCTTGGGTGTAATTACTGCAACTTAGTTTTCTTGTACACGGGATGAGGCATCTGGGACTTGGTGTAATTTTCCCTTTCAAAGAATAAATTCTAAATCGTAAGCCTGCAATGCAGTGTTCCACCGAGCCAATCTTCCTACTGGGTCTTTTGATCGATTTAGCCACAACAAACTACTATGGTCGGTAATTACTGTAACCTGTTCTCCTTGCAAATAACCTCGCAATCTATCCACAGCCACAGCACAGCCAAACACTCCTTTTCTGTCACTGTATAATTGCGCTCTTGCTTGCTTAGTGTGCTGCTGACGTAGCACATTGTATGTTCTCCACCTTCGTGGTTCTGGTTCAGCACAGCTGCCACAGCATAATCGCTGGCATCTGTTTGCAGGATGAATGGTTTCGAAAAATCAGGTCTCGATAAGACCAGTGCCTCAGTCAGGGCTTGCTTAAGACTTTCAAAAGCTGACTGTTGTTCGTCAGTCCATTGCCACTTCACATATTTAGACATTAACTTCGTTAGGGGCGTTTTTTTTCGGCGAGTTGAGGAATGAATCTGGAATACCATCCAATCATTCTTATAGTCTCTTAATTTGCTTGACGTTGGTGGGCGCTGGATACTCCAAAATTAGCTTTACTTTGTCCAGATCTGTCCGAAGACCTTCCCTGTCAACCACGTATCCCAGGTATTTAACCTCTGTACAACCGAACTCAGATTTCTCACGATTCATGATTAGATTCGCCTCTCTTAACGCTTTTAAGACAACCCTTAACCACTTAAGGTGGTCTTCAAAGGTCACAATGATAATGATAATGTCATCCATGTGTAAACGTATGGTTCCCACTCTGGTTTAATGATGCGGTCCATGATGGTCTGGAATGTTGCTGGCGTGTTTGTCAATTCGTAGGGCATGCGTACATATTGATACTATCCCCTACCGGGCATGACGAAGGCTGTTAATTCTTTACTACTCTTATCCATAAGGATTTGATGATATGCCTCGCTAAAATCAATTTTCGATATGTACCTTGCCCGACGCAACTTATCTAAAACATCATCCATGAGTCACATGGGATAAGCGTTTTTTCGTGTAATTTTGTTCAATTTACGATAATCTATACAAAACGAAATTTCCCATTTCCCTTCGGCTGGAGAAGCGGACAGCTACACCACGCACTTTCAGATTCTTCGATGATTTTGTCTTTCAACAAACGATCTATCTCATCATACGCAATCTGCAGGACTTTGGGTGCATACCATCGGGGCAATTATTTAATTGGGGGGTGGCCTTGGACATCGATACAGTGTTTGTCCACAGTAGTGCTACTGAGCTTTTCCGGGCGGGGAACAATCATGTCATCGAGAATTTTTGTCAACTCCTGCTCCTCGGAAGGGGTCATCGTTACCAATCGTCCGGTAGCAGCGATCGCTGCTGAGCAGATTTGATCGCTCTCCTCGCCCTTAAATTCTTGCCAAGGACTCGTGGGAGTACTCCATAGATCCTTACCGTAGTCTACAATAACTTGGAAGGTTTCCAGAAAATCTATCCCAAAAATGGCTTTGTACTCCGATTCATCCACTAATCCCAACGTCAACATCTCCGAGGTTTTTCCGATCGTTAACGGAACGCTTACGATGCCTTGAACTGCTAGCATTTTTCCGTCGGCAACAGAAATCGTAGTGTGACAGGGTTGGATATCTTCAATCGCTTTGTAATTCCCTTTCCCAAATAACAGTGTACTGTACCACTATCTACAAGAGCTTGCACTCTAATACCTGCAACATCAAGGGGTAAGTAGTGACGTGGGTCCGCTGCTAATGCCAAGACCTTTATCACATTTTAAGGTCCAATTATTCTCCACTTAAGTCCTTGACCCGTGGCGGACACTACATCAGTCGACGGTAGGAAGCTTGGCTCCAGCCGCACCCGCCGTCTATTGCTTCGGAAGTGGGTGTTTTTTCCAACGTTCCCACTTTCTTGGCCCTTTCTCTGCGCACTGTTAACTGTGGAACTGAATCTCCTTATCGCTTCGCCTGTCCAGTGTACCATAGCGATGGTAGTACTTAACCAATAACTCGGGAAAGCCGTCAGGATTACTCGCAAAAATTCTCCCAGCCAACATACCCGCGAACTACTACACCTTTGCACATCGCCTAGTTTCCCTACTAGCCATATCAAAACTGTCAGTACTGCAAGTTCTATCGCTGAACAAATTCTTAAAAATCCCTGTCGGTCCTTATCATTAGTCACTTCCGGTTTGTTTTCTGTCACCTCTGAGTTATTTATAGTCGCATCTGGCTTCGGCGAGGCGGCAGTGACTCCTACTGCCTCCTTCCTTTGCCGTTTCCCGGTCTCCTCGTGCTACATCTAGGACACTTATAATGTTTTTCCCCCATCTTGCCGCACTTAGTATAGTACTCACGGTAGGGGCAATCATTACGCCAGTGTCCGACATTACGGCAAATGAAGCACGAACGGTCATTGTTTTCTATAGAGTTACCCTCACTTGTATTTTTCGAACTATTACCTGTTGACTTGGTTGTTTGGTCTTTTTCTTTAGGAACAAGCGTTTGTGCCCTCTGGCGCTGTTCCGTAGCCTCCTGTTTTATTCGCATGATTACTTTTAATGGAGCCAGCATTTCCTCTAGTTTCTCTTGCACACTCCCATGCTGCCCCACCACTTCAGCCTCTCCAGCCTGTATAGTTTCAGCTGGAGCAGTCAATGCTTTTATCAGCTGTAACTCAGTGTTATCTCCGACACTAGAAGTGGGAGTATCTGCTACCGCGGCCAATTTCCTGGATGGTGTGGGTTTTCAAGACACAAATGATGTCTTCGGGAACAAACAATTCTCGGGTGGCGGAGGCGGGCGGTATTCCTTGTCTTGCTGCTGAGTCATTTTATTACTTTTACCCAATAGCAGAAAATCATAAAAAATGCCAATTTGTGCCCTTGAAATCCTACCGCGATAATACTGGTGAAGATTCCTATACGCCCGATTTATTTGTTCAAAAAGTGGCAGGGGTGGGTAAATCTTATTCAGTAGGGTTCTTAGCTTGGACAGGTAACTTGCAATGTCTTCATACGGTGCTTGTGTACACTTTTCGGCCTCCCTATTTACCCTACCCTGCATGTCGTAGATTCCGTACTGCAATTGGAAAGAAGTGATACAATCACCCACAGTACGCCAATGGTATTTTTCCCGTCGGAGCAAATTATTGGTTTCTGCATCAACTACTGCCGTCAATACTCTCAGTTACTCCTCCAATGACAGATCATACATAGTAACGCATTCCCCCAAACCCGTCAAAAAATCCTCCGGGTCGTTTTTGACGTGTGTCAAAATCTTATACATGTGTATCATGTGATTCCCCGCCCTCTTGCTCTAGTCCGTAAACCATATGTGACATATAACCCTATACTCTCCAGATGTATGAAATGTCAATTCTACCTGCATATTAACATATCAATGTTCAGATATAACCATAAGGTCATGATAAATCGAACCTATTTAATAGTTTTTGTAATTTGTTTAGCATGAATATTCGATTGTTTTGAATACATCATCTATTATTCAAAATAAATGTTCAATACATTTTTTTAATACAAATATTAGTAATTTTTTTTCTAAATAAATAAATATTTTTCTAGCATAAACATTTGTTTGGTCCAACAAAAGTTTATTTAACCCTAATAAGTATTTAGACATATTTGTAACTCATTTTTAAAACAAAAAAAAATTATATTATTGGAATAAATATTTTGTGTTGTTGAAGAAATATGTAATATTATTGAACAAATGTATGATAATATTAAACAAATATACATACAAATATGAATACAGTAATAACTTGAAAAAAAATTTTTTGTACCGGATTTTTGTTTAAATTATAAGACTTTTCTTTATTATGAAACATTGTTTATTAGTATGCAAAAAAACTTTTGTTGTTGTAAGTTATGATAATCTCACCCTACAACAATATTTCTTCTTTTTAAAATAGCTAAGTGTTATTTTTAAGTAATGTTTTATGTTTTTAATTGAATTTCCTGTAAATATATATTTTTTTTTTATTTTTTTTTAAAACACTTTTTATTTGAATGCCATAAGCATATTTTTGTTGTGAGTAATATTATATCACTCCAAAACCATATTTTTTCTTCTTAAAATAGCACATTGTCATTTTTAAGTAATTTTTATTTTTTAAATTTAATTTTTTGTAACATTATACTTTTTTTTTCTTTTACAACGTTTTTTATTTAAATGCAACAAAAAAATTTTTTGTTGGTTATGTTATGTCATCTAAAATAAATATTTTATCTATTTAAAATAGCACATTGTTATTTTTAAGTTATTTGTGTCTTTTTTTTAATTAAATTTTCTTTAAAAGTATGAGATTTTTGTTTATTTTAAACACTGTTTATTTGTATGCAACAAACAATTTTTTATGGTTTCTTATATTACATTCCCTAAATAAATTCGACTTCACTTCAAAATAAAACATTGTTATATCTTAGTAATCTTCTTTTCATATCACTTATAATGTGGTTGTATTAGGAATATTTTAATTAATCTATGGGCTACTTTAGTACATGGAAAGAGAAAATTGTTTCATTTATCCGATTTTTTTCGTTTAATACACAGCATCTTCTGCAGAATAAGGGTGAAGAAAGAATTTCTCTCGTAAAACAATAATTTCTTTTAAGGAAAAAAAATTTGCGCTCGGTGTGTAGTTCCTTCGTAGCTTAATTGGTAAAAGCGTCTGTCCGGTTAACAGGAGACTGTGTGTTTGAAGTGCGATCGGGAAAGATTTTTTTCATTATTGCATTTCATTCTTCCTATTTTGAAAAGATTTTTAGTTAGGGGCAGTACAGAGATGGTTTAAGTTTCCTTCTTTATCAACAAGGTAAACTTGGTTTTTCGATGTTATAACAGTATTCAATAAAGAACTAGCTATTTTAAAGAAAAGGAGACGCACATTTTTGACACTTTGAGGAATAAATCAAGTCCGCATTAAAGTGGGTTGATTGAAGATTGAGGGTAAAAAACAAAAAATCAGAAGTTACTCTAATGAGGTTGTATCTGATTTATTGCTTTTCTCTTCTTCCTTAAAGTGTCATTATTCTCGTCAGAACCGAGTTTCATTTATACTCTAGCATATTAAAATTGTGCTTCTTCCCCATTTTTCTTGAAAAACTATATTATAAAGAATTTATGACCAATGACATCATGTATCGCAGATGTGACAAAATTTTACTATTAATGAATTAGTTATCTACCCTACTGATCAACAGATATTTTACTCCAAATTAATTGGTTTAGAGCATTTACAAGTCATGAAAAAGGAGGTGAACAATTCTCACGTTCCAATAAATAAATAAAACTTGATTTTGGCTCAATTGATCGTAATTTAGGAAAGACAAACAATCAGATCGCAACTTATTGGATCGACATCTGATTTTTCGTTTATTGCCTTCAATACTCTATCAATATAGCTGGATTGGGGCTTAATTTATTTCTTTAAGTTTCAAAAATGTGCGTCTTGTCTTCTTTTTGCGATGAAACAGCCAGTTATTTAATAAATAATGTTATAACACCAAATAATTGAGAATACCATGTCGATAAAGAAGGGAAGGTAAACTATCTCTAAGCTGCCCTTAATATCAAACACTTTAATGATGGAATTTATAGTCAAAAATAAGCACGAGCGTTTTGTGTTAAGAGAAGCTTATATGCTTCCACCTAGATAAGCTGCGTTAAGGATATAATGTATATCAATCGTTGCTTGTATATCTTCTGTATTCTTTCACTTACATTGAATTCTTTGACAAGTCTTAGAGTCTTTCATGTATGAATATAACTCAAGCTTTGGGTGAAAAAACAGCTCTTCTCCGAGAATTGAATTAATCTGAACTCATAGTGTTGTAAACACGCAATTTTTCAGTGGCTTAGTTAGTAAGAGCATCTGCCTGATCAACAGGAGGCTGTGTGTTTAAAACGCACGGAGAAGATTTTTCTCATTCTTGAATTCCATTCCTCCTATTTTAAAATGCTTTTAATTAGTATTATGAATTTTATGGATTAGTATATATTGTCAAAAATAAGCATGGGCCTCTAGAGTTAAGAGATGCTCATATACCTAGATAAGCTGCGTGTATGATATAATGTATATCAATAATTACTTGTACACCCATTGGATTCACTCACTTATACTAAATTATTTTTTGAGCATTAAAGTCTTTAGTGTACGAATATAAACCATGCTTTGGGTGGAAAAACAGCTCTTCTGCGAGGATAACTTTAATCTGAACTCATAGTGTCGTAAACGAGCAGTTTCTTAGTAGCTTACTTGGTAAGAGCGTCTGTCCGGTCAACAGGAGGCTGTGTGCTCAAATCACAATTGGAAAAGATTTTTTTCATTCTTGCATTCCATTCTTACTATTTTAAGAAGCTGACATGTTTCCACCTAGAGGAGCCACGTGTATGATATGATGTATTGTAATCGTTTTCTTATATACCCATTATATTTTTTCTTTATAATAAATTTCGGCAAGCAAAAGAGATACTTATGTATGAATATAGATCAAGCTTTAGGTGAAAAAACAGCTCCTCTGCGAGAATTAAATTGATCTAAACTTATGGTGTCGTGAACTCGCAATTCCTCGGTAGCTGAATTGGTAAGAGAATCCGTCCGATTAACAGGAGGCTGTGTGTGTGAACCACAATGGGTGAATAATTTTATCATTTTTGCAATCCATTCTTTTTATTGTGAAAAGATTTTTAATTAGTATTAAAAATTTTACTGACTGGTGTTTATTGTAAAAATCAAGCACGGGCCTCTAGTCTCGAGAGAAGCTAGTACGCTTCCACTCAGATGAACTTTGTGTATACTATTATGTATGTCAATTGTTCCTTGTATACCTATTAGATTTTCACACCTATAATTAAATAAATTTATTGAAAATATCACTAAATAAGAAAAATTAGGAGCATACAATTGACAGTACTAGTGGAGTGAATGGTATCCATTCTGTGGTTAGCCTAATATTTACAGATGCAACACTCTTTTAGGGATGAAGGATTTGGTAAGGGCACTAGTTATTTTTGTGAGCTGTTTTCAGCGTAAAAAGTACTCTTGACCCAATCTGTTTCGGTACGGCAATGCTCTGGAATTTTTTTGTAGTGCAATATACATAAGCGAAACAATATAGCATCCAAGCTGTTGCTTCGGCTAAAATTACCAGCCTTACTAGTAAGGAGTTGGCATCTGAAAAAAGACAACCATTTAGGATGGTCAAACTGTGGATACGGATCCCATTCTTCTTTGGAGGCAGAGTTTGTCAGCCTAACTGACAAGGTGTGAACCCGAATAAGGACCTTTACCGGGAACGCGTTGTTGTAAGGAATTAATATATATTAAAAAAAAAAAACACGGACAAAAGATAATGATGAAAAGAAATACATATTAAGTTTTGACATGGATGCGAACAGAGCAGAACGATGAAAAAAAGGCAAAAACATCAAAAGCGTTAGCGGGAAAAGTGTAAAAGATACAAAAAAAAGTGTCGGTTAAAAAAGAAGTGCGACAAAGAGCCAAACTGAATGACTTGGTTTGAGTACCAATAAAACCTGCAGTGTTTAAATAAACTGCACAAGACCGCGTTTTTGTGACCATTCTTTTAAATTTAATACCTTGCGTTCTATTCAATATTTTGACCCAAAATTCGAACAGAATGTTAATTTTGTAAAATCTAAAATACACACGACATTTCAACAAGATCAGTTTCTAACTTTTTGCAAAAAGTAGAAATATGTACAAAAAGATCCTTCAGAAAAATGGTCATGAAAAAGTTGATATCCATAGTAGGCCAATTATTAAAAAGTGCGTCTGTTTATCAAGATTTTCTCTACAACATACCTAAATAGCGTTTTATTTAATGATTGTAATGTAAGTTAAAATTAGATGCAAAAAAAGTTTCTAATGTTCGGTGGTAGGGGTCACTGATATCGAAATGTGGCTATATGCTCCATTCCGCACATAGCGACATCATATTATACGATATACGTTTTAAATATAACGGGCTGAAGAAGCATACTCTTCTAATTCGTTACGTTTACTACGTTTTCTTTCTTTTTATCATTATTTTAAAAAAAAAAAAAGATTTTTTATTTAATTCTAGTCTTTTAGAAGTAGAAAAATTTACATCTATGAATTTATATTTTACGCGGGGATAAATGATATAAAAGAAACTTAAACATATGTACGTTCTTATTAATACCGTAGATAAAGTGTGTTGTATAACTTATTTCAGAATATAAACACGTAAGCAAAGTATAGCACTGTCACAGAGGGTTGCTCTTCATTGGTTCGTGTATGTCCAACTTTTTTTAGATCATATATTAAGTGCGAGGAGCACTAGTCCAGAATTTAAATTCAATTTTAAACAATCATTAGAATGTGGATAGTTGAATAGGTTGGCTAGTCACGATTGCAGACGGTATCTCATAATCACTACACATAAACCCTCAAAATAAATGCTTTTGCAGCACATATTCTTTTTTACCAATAGTTTAAAAAATCAGGATATTTTTTTAGTAATTTTGATTATTAGAGCGTATAAAATGAATTTTTTTTCGTCGAATTCTCAATGGTCACATTTTGCATAATTCTTATTGATAAAACAAAGTTAACTATCGATAGATATTATTTGGGACATGTATTCCATAGTTTATTTGGTTGTGACATTTTATACTTCACTTGAAATAATTTATTAAAAGTATGAGGTGTATAAGAACTGGATAAAACACTGAAATTTATTTCATCACTTGTTGAAAATCTTGAAAGATTCTACAACATGAAGGCCATCACAGTCATACTTATACTCTCACTATTTCCCAAATTCCTGGACCTCTTGCTAGCAGTAATACTGTAAATCTGTCTTAGTTGAGTGTACACTGCATGTCTATATCAAAACACAAATTCTGCTGCCTCGTTTGAGACTTGGGGCCACAAACCGATCAACTGTTTTTTTTTAAGAGGCTTTATATCAATTACAAGTAGGTTTGTCAGAAGTTCTGAACTGCAGGCTGGATTAACAACTGGTTTGGTTAGCAGTGACTTAGAAAATTAGAAATTTCTATAAATATTTCCCATAATTAACAGAATATAATAAAGTTTGCAAGTCCGTTGAATACATATAATTATTGCAGATGAGTTACATATTGTTAGAAATACTTGTATCTGTACATACTTTAATGTATGTATAGATGTATGTCTGTGTATATGTATACATAAATATGTATGCATATATAGATGCCTCTGGCAAATAAGCGTAAACGTTACTATTTGCCGACAAAGAATTGTACACACTGCTACTTTCCGATAAAGCACCGTACATGCTGATACATTCCGGCGAATTATCATTGACATAAAACTAATCCTGCACTGAAAAGAATGAAAATTATATAAAGAAATCCGCTTTAAATGATACGGTGGAATTTTTATACTCTCAGGTAAGGTACTAAATATTCAAACAATGCACAGAGCTAATATTCTTTTCGTTTGTGTTGATGAGCTAATAGCAATACATTGTGACGAGTTACAAATGTTTCTTTTGCGTGTGGAAGTTATACATGTGAAATGCCACATAAACTTGGCTACCAGCATAATTATTTACGACGAGAATTGTCAATATAAATAACGCAAGTTAGTGAATTTATCACTCTTGGCATGGAGAAAAAATAATTAAATACACCGACGTCCAACGTAGGAAAATTGCCATACCTTGGTGATATTACATGTTCCGTGGTATATAACTATGTCGAATAATGTTACAACTTTACGACGAATAACTTCACAAACACATCTACAAATACTTTTTTTACAATATACGGATTTTGCTCCCAGTAAGTTAGGAAAGTCATCGTTGAACTGATTCTTGTAATTAGAATACACGTAAGGTATATTCAATTTTCCGATATTTTCAAAGGATAAATTTGTACCATAACTAACGAACATGCTTAAAGAAGTGTTGGCGGGATTACATGCTACAAAACTACCAGACCCGAGCGCACATTCGATTATAATTCATTAATTGCCGGATAATTATAAACCGCATAAGTAAACGCGCTTCAAATAGTATGTCATGGCTAGATTAAAAAGTGCATGTTTTCTATTTCTTGTAAATACGTGATTTTTAGACACTGATTTCATTTGTTGAAGTACTTATTGATGCAGCAATAAAATTAATTAGATTTTACAATAGAAAATAAAATCTTGCCTTACTTATACTAACATAAGCCGTAGTTGAATAACGAGAATTCAGAAATGAAAACTAAAGATAATAGTAGCACAGTGTTTTTTTTGGTCTGAATGTGTTGGCGTATGCAGTCTTTCGCCGAAAAGTAGTGGCATCTACGATCATTCGTTCCAAAGTAGTGGCATGTAAAGCTCTTCGTTACAGGCCTTCAGCTATATGATTCTTCGTTAGAACCTCTAGGGTACGTTTTCGTCAGAGTCATCGATATAGCTTCATAAATTATATAATTCTTCTGCTAGGGCAATTCACAACCCTTATTCCGCCGCTGACACTCCGCCCTTACAGCCCACTAAAAATACATCCCTCAAAAAATAGGGAAAAGCTCCGCTGTTTTCCCCATTATCTCGATGGGTCCCACAACTTTTCTTCTTGACCCCCCCCCCCCCCCCCCAGATAAATTATTTGGGGCCCCTAAGCATTTCTTGTCGCTTCCACGACGTTAATCATGTACGATTTGTTAATTTTTTTTTTGTATATCTACATGCTAAACGTAATCTTTCAATATTGTTTGGATCTAAAGAAAAACCATAAGTTCTATTACTGGTGATTTCTTTCAGAATAAATGTCGTCGCTATACCAGTCTATGCTATTCACCAAATTTAGTCAGAGATTAGTAGAGAAAATGCTGACCCCAATGTCAACTGCCAGGACCACTTTTTGCCACTGATTTTAGCACCGTGCCATAGCCAGCCACAAAATCATACGCACATCTTACTCGACGAGAGCATTCCTCATAGGATAGAGACGGGGGCACGTGTGCGCCTGCGAGGAGAGTAGAGGAAATCTGTAAATGGGCGTATAGACCAGAGATTAGGTATAAATATGGCAGGGAGAGGAACCCAACAGCAACTATTGAACTATTTGATCAATACTTTTACTAATTATGATAGGTATGAACTATAGAACACTATAGCCTAAGCTCCAGTTCTTTTCAATAAACATATGTAACTTTAAAACGTCCTTAACCTACTGTGTCAGTAGCTAAGGAGACTAATGTAAAGGTCGTATTTTGGTTTTTGGCCGTGGCCGTCGTAGGTTCGAATCCCGTATGACATAATTTTTTTTTTTTTTTTTTAATCTATCAGGGTATTACATTTTTTCTATTTCTTCGGTTGTTTTTTAATTTATTACTTGGTAACGTTTGTCACATTTTGTCGAAAAATTTGTCTACAGTGCAACTAATTACACAGACTCACAAAATTATATAACGTATAAGATGACAATCGTCTGAACAATTTTTAGCCAAGACTATCTCGTTAAGAGTAATTCTTAATAACCTAAAGAACTGGCATTCAATTATTGTATGCAGTCTTTTATAGTAACAACTGAATTATTATCGTATATTTTGTGAACCAAACGTACAATTAGATGAAAGCTAGAGAGCAATGGTATCTTCATACATTTAAAGCGTTTTGATTCACAAACATATAAACACTCTGAAACCCACAGACCGACGACATTGTTCAAAGTTATTGACAAAAATGTGCAAAAAAACGTGTCACGGACATAGTGAAATTTTTTAGTAAGTCAGATCTCACTCTTTTTCCATTAATATTAAAATCTGAAATTGTGTATACATATCCTCAAGACATAAAGAAATAATTAACAGACCAAGAAAAAGTTGCTCAAACATTTTGAAAATTCCTCATTCATTTTTTTCAGTTAAAGTGTGGTATTTTGTAATTTCTCAAATTACAATTTTTTTGAGTAAACAAAAGCGTTTTTCAACTATGTGCTAATATAGTTGGTAACTAGACGCCTAGAGGATCATATCTTTTATTCCAAATCGATCCATCAGTATCTGCCCCGCGAGTATATTAGTAAAAAAATTTTTTTTTGGAATAGAGATATAGGTTATTTACGATGAGACATTGAAACTTGCTGGTCACTTCGTTTGTTTATTCATTAAATATTAAAGGAGTTAGGATAGTTTAAGGTGTTATTTTAATGCCAACATAGTCCTTGTCGATAATACGATAAATACTACATATATATATATATATATATATACACATATATTACGTAACGTAAAGCGTTATTTAAAACTAGGATGAGTTATAAAAAAAAGATTGTGGCACAAAAAACTTCCTTTCTAAGAATACACATGTGATGAGTTAAACTTAAATACAATTTACATATTTACAAAAATACAAACATACATGTATATATATCTTCCTATATTATATAGTTGTATGAAAAAAAGTTAGTCCTACCCCCCGCCGCGCCCCCCCCCCCAGCTCCACACAGCTCCCCCTCCAATCACGTAGTTATTCATTCATTTTTAGGTAATTTTCAACCCAATTTTTTTTAAGTTAGATGCTGCCCACTCCACCCCGCTCCCCCACAGCTCCCCTACATCTTCCTACAGCTCCTCCGATCACCTTATAACCTATTTTACAATACGCACATGCACACACAACTTTATTTTAAGTTGATGCATATAAATTATTGATTTGGTTTCATTTCGATTTCTCTCTTCTACACGTTTTAAGATTAACATTATATTAACAAATGTACAATAAAAAAACATAGGGTTATAAAAAAAGTAGCTCTTAATACTAAGATATTGAATCTATAATGTATAAATATACATACATATCTTCCTATATTATATACTTAATTCGTGTGGATCGTAAGTAATGGCCCCCTCTTCATGCCCCCCCACACGTTTTTTACATGATCAAAAGTAAGGTAAAATTAAGGTAAAAATATGCATATTTTAAATAATTTTCTATGGTAAGTCTGACCCACCACGCCCCCTCTATTCCTTACACCCCTATTCCCCCTATTTTTGTTAGGTTGTCATTTACGAATCTAATAATCCACAAGGACTTAGAATTTATTTTAGTCTTATATATTCCCCCCCCCCCCTACGCCACCGCATTTTAACCATAGCTGAAGATGTCCGATGTCACCCGAAAGACACATTCTATTCAAAGTCTCTCAAAAACGAACGAATTATTTCAATTGCAGACGAATCCTTTCACCTAAGCCCTCCAACATCGTCAAAC
This sequence comes from Copidosoma aretas, assembly GCA_030522625.1. NCBI lineage: Eukaryota > Metazoa > Arthropoda > Insecta > Hymenoptera > Encyrtidae > Copidosoma > Copidosoma aretas. The sequence continues at coordinate 26,427 of JAPYYV010008042.1, read as the reverse complement.
ATTGCACAAACAACCGATTGCAGCTAAAGCCGCTCATTCAAAGCCACTTGGGATTTTCTACTTTGCCCGCACGTCTTATTTGGCTAATAGACAGGGGCACAACAATAAAACGTGACCATTAGTAATACAACTGATGTATAACAGATAACGGAACTCGCGAACACTTGTGCACAATACGAAATGAAAATAAAACATAACACCTACAACTGAATAACCAAATGGACTCGCCTGCTTACACTGTCTATTAACAGATCATTTATTTACTAAAAGTGTATGCAGAGAAGTATATTGCGTTTAAAAATAAAGTACATGAAATAATACCCTATAATATACACTAATAATACCTAATAGCAGGAATTGGGCAGAGCAACCGATTTATGCACATAATGCAAAAAAATAGAACAAGTTTGTGCAAACCATAATTGTGCTGAAATCCAGCATACTATAACTTAACAGTTATAAGCCAAGATCTTCTAATCGCAAAAAATATTTTTTTAAAGCAAAATATTATTAGCAATATGATTCTGTGTACTCTACTTACTGTAAAGGTGTACTATACTTTTAATTATAATGTAAATAGACAAAGTTGGCTGGATAGCACATGCTTCTGACAACATATAAAAATAATCATATCTTATGACAGCTGATCTCTATAATTAAGAATAAGAGAAAATTTTTCTTTGTACAATGTTCTAATACTACGTCAAGAATAACTAAGTTGGCTCTTCTAAGGCAGGAAATAAAACGCGTTAACATCAGTTATAACGCTGATTAAACACATATTGAAAGACCCGTAAAATTCAGCAGAATACGGATAAATAAGAGTAAAAACCAAGCACCTACGACTTAACAACCGAAGAGAATTGCCCGCTCAAACGTTCATTAATTATTAATTTATTTAGTAATTCAGCATTTAAGCAGTAGTATATTGTGTTTCGGGATAGCATACATAGTATAATCATACATTATTACAACAATCAGACAGATGAGCCGAAAAGTTTCTGTTTACATAGTTCATTAATATTTTGCTTTTCCATTACACTTAAACATAATTTTCTATTTGTACACCAATTAAGATTAAAATATCCGAAAAAATTATTAATTAACACTATATAAAAAAAAATGTCATATATGTAAATGACTTTATCAATGTCTATATCATTTAGTCTACTATAAACGTTACTAAATTGATTAATTTAAATTTTTTACTCTTTAAAATTTTTTATCGAAACTGAATTTATAATTTCCGAAAAAAAAATTTAAAAAAAAATAAGTGCCTGAACTTGTTCATACGATCCGTGAACCGGATCGACTTGAACAAGAGCTGACTCAGTGAGTCATCAACTAATTACATTATTTTATATTGCAGTATGAAACCAGCATTTAAATAAAATATTTATTTACGTTTTTTTCATAAATTTTTCATGGTTATTTTTTAATATAAATTATTGAACCATCCAACAAATATATTATCAGGTTAATCGAAAATTTTAAGATTAGGTGAAATTAAAAAAAAAAGTACATTCGACAGTAAGAACCTATTACAGAAATGAGGTAGAGCAACCGATTCCTGCAGATGGTGCAAAAAAAAGAGGTGTTTGCAAACAATTATTGTGCGTAAATCTAGCAAAACATATCTGAACAGTGATAAGCTTAGATCTTCTGATTGAATAACATGTTTTTTTTTTAAAAATATCATAATCAATATAATTCTGTCTATTATACTTACTTTAAAAGTGTAATATACTTTCAATTTTAAGGGTGCTTCAGCGGAAGTAGTTTAGATGTCATTTGTAGTTCATTTAATAAGTCAAAATCCGCTAATTGCATCAGAGTCCTTACTATCAGAGTACCTCACTAAATCTGGAAAATTAGGAGATATTTGCCATTATTGTTTGGAAATTTTAAACAACCGAATATGGAGGAACCTAAAAACATCTATTATTTGTAACCGTAATCAATGAGTTACACATTAAAAAACTTACTGTATTAATGTAAAAATTCTAAGCTTTCAGACAGTACCTCACATATTATAGATACAAATAGAAAAATTACCAGTAGACCGTAGAATATTGATCAATTGGTAGTATTAGAAATGTGTTTGCAGAAAACCATTTTTTTTTGTTCAAACGCAATGCACGCGTATAAAATATTTTCAAATTATAATGCAAGTATTTATGAAGGAATTGTATTTTATTAAATAATAGTAATGATGTTATCATATGGATAACGTACAGATAAAATTTTATTATTTAAAACACTCTTTATTTATTCTAACAAAAAATAAATTTAGCAATTGTAAGTAATATACATAATAGCATTCATTGTTCCTTTAACAAAAATATATGAGTATTTATGATTGTGTCAACACGTAGCAAATAATCCACAGCGATGAATCAAAGGTGATGTAGTTATATTTTGAATTATGATATTTGTTGATTTAGAAAATAAAAAATTTCGGGAAATTGGAATAAACTTTTGAAACAGTACGTAAAAACATTATGTATAATTCGTCATAGAAACAATACACAGAGCTATGAGCAGTTGCAAAATTACTCCTTCAAAAATAAAATGCCTTAAACATGATGCACTTCTGTTTAGAGTCTAAAATTTGATAAAGAAAATAAACAGGATTTTTTTTGAAAAAAGGTGTTTCCGCATTAATTGGTAAAACAGTAACTTTTTTTATATTAATATAAACAGAGAAATACAAGAAATTCAATAAAATTAAGACAATGGTGTAATTGTAATAAAACAAAGATATAACAAATATGCAAGTAAGCTTTAAATCATTTTTATTGCAAAATATTAGTTTAAGATAATATGATCATGAATTAAATGACAAAATAATGAAACATACGATTATGTTAGCATGTAAAATCAAACACAGTAATATACGATCCTTAAAGAAACTTTTAAACAAATTAAAACTTTACAGTTTCTTAAGTTGCAAATTCCATTGTTCGTTAACTATCCAGCGGATCAAGTAAAGTTTATGAATTTTACTTATACATAACGTAACAATGATTTGATGAATGTCAAGTAGTTATCAGTGAGTCTACAGTTTGTACTATAACTATATAGTTGTCTCTCAAACATGGCTGACCTAATCTCAACGTCTTTATTTGTTTGTCATTTACGCATTTCTGGCTCTCTCTTTCTATTAGTATTGCTCTTTCCATTCGTGTTGATTTTAATTTCCAAAACTGTGGTGAAATAGACAGAAACGACAAAAAATTTGAAAAGACATATTTCAACACAAAGAAAAGTTTTTGAGCAAAAAATAATAGTATTATCATGAAAAGCCGATCAAAATCTATCGATTTTTATTATTTTATTGCGTTTTTTAGATTTTTCCCAATACGTACAAGGGAGTTGAACACAGTGTGCTCGAGCAAAAAATGCACCTCACACACGAGGTGGACTAATCTCGCTGGACGCTATTGTATACAAAAGCTGGAGGCGGGCAAGAAAGGCATGGATTTTGGAATAAGAAAAGACAAAAAAAGGGGAAAAAATGGATCTAGATTTACAAGTATCATGTTTGGTTTCAATGCAAACGTACCAGGATATATATGATAAATGGAGGCGGGGAGAGTTACCCTAGAAATAGGCATAAGAAAAAAGGGATTTAATTTCATTTTTGCACATAACAAAAATGGACTAGAGCAGGTGGCCTTAATAATGACTAATCGAAGAATTAACAGACTTAATCAATAAAAATAATACAAAATAGGCAAAGAAGATGAAGTTGTGCATGAAGAAGTGGAGGATTGAAGAACGGTAGGATTTATAAAAAGAACAATGAAGAAAAATAAACTTGACAGAATCAAAGATAATTTTAGAAAGGAAAGGAAGACTTTTGTCAATTCGAAAATAGGAAAAAACTATATGGTAATTGAAATTTCTATTATCCGTCAAATGTAAAAAAAAAGAAAAAGCAGAGAGAAAAATAAAGCAAAAATAAAAAGATATCGGTGGGTTTAAAAGTTTTTAAGTGATAAACTATGGGATCAGCAAGGAAAGAAAAAAAATATACAAAGCACACATTGCTGTGTAAAGAGGAAAAAAAAACATGAAATGAAACATTAATAATATCAGTCAGAAACAAAGGTCTAAAATATAATGGGTAGATGTGCTGGAGGAAGATGATTTATGTAAAAATATGAGATATTTATGTAAGTAAATAAGGAAATAAAGTAAAGAGTGAAAGTTCAGATCTATGTTATGCGTTATAAATAATAATATTATGTAGATGAAAAAAAAATTATAACACGTTTTACGTTTAATCAGTTACATAAGTTATTTAATTGAAAATGATATTAGTACTAATACAAGAGCATAAGAATTTTTAATAGTTATACAACAAACAAAGTAAATGTTAAACTATAGAAGAATCTATATATGGCAAGAATAAGAAATAAAATGAACAATTTACATTTACAAATATTAAGGAAGAATTTAAAAATGATATCTTATTATAAACTTATATCCATTATTGATTTTAAAATGACCAAAGATAACAAAAAAAGGCTTGTAACTATTTCTGTAATAATAATAGCGTAAATATTGTATTTATATAAATTTTTACAATGTTAACCTGAATTACCAATTAAAGTCATTATAAGTATTAAATTATTAACAATAATGTGATAAAACAGTCAACTAATTTTATGTACTGACTATATCTGTTCAATTTTTAGTAAATTTTTTTTAAATTACTTTGGTTATCTATGTTTGTACACATATATGTGTATCAAAAAAAAAACTTTTTCATTCATTTTTTAGACATGAGACTTTTTTATTCATTTTTCAGACATAAGAATAGAAAAATTGAAATTCAAGGGTTGGGGCGCGGAGCTCACAAGGGGGCAAAGCCTCACTAGTATATATATACTAGTGGGGCTTCCCTCCTTGCGCGCTCAGCGCGCCGACCTCCATATTTCAATATTTTCATTATGTATGAAAAATAAATAAAAATTTTTTTTTTAATACACATATATGCGTACAAACATAGATAACCAAGGTGATCTCAGAAAAATTCTCTAAAAATTTTAACAGATATAGTCAATAGATGAAATAAGTTTACTGATTTATCAAATAATTGTTAATAATTTAATAATAATAATGACTTTAATTGGTATTTAAGGTTAATTTTGATTAATATGTATATAAATACAATATTTACGCAATCATAATTATTACAGAGATAGTTTTGAGCCTTTGTTTGTTATCTTTAGTCAGTTAAGAATTAATTATCGATATAAGTTTATAATAATATATCATTTAAAAAATTTTTCCTAATATTTTATAAATGTAGATTGTTCATTTTATTTTTTATTCATGTCATAAATAGATTTTTAAAAACTTCTACATTTACATTGTTTGTTTCATAACAATTAAAAATTTTTATTCTCTTATGTTATTACTAACATTATTTTCAATGTAGTAACTTTTGTAATTAATTATACAGAATACAACTTCTTATTTTTTTTTTTTACTTTTACATATTATCATAATTTGTAACGCACAACATATTTCTTAACTTTTGATCTTTACTGTCGTGGCTTATTTACCTACATGAATATCTTATATTTACATATAAATTAGCTTCCTCCAGAATATTTCTTCATTATCTTTTAATCTTATATTACTGACGGATATTATTAAGACTTTATTTGATGTTTTTTTTTTCCTCGTTACATAGCAATGTGAGTTTTGTATTTTTTTTTCTTTTTTTCCTGATCCTATAGTTCATCACTAGAAAACTTCTAAACTCACCGATTTCTTATTATTTTTGCTTTATTTTTCTCTCCGCTTTTTGCTTTTTTTTACACTAAACAGATGATAGAAACGTCAATTACCGTATATTATATTCATATTTTCTTATTGACAAAAGTCTTCCTTTCCTTTATAAAATTATCTTTGATTCTGTCAAGCTTATTTTTCTTCGCTGTTGTTTTTATAAATCGTATCGTTCTCCAATCCTCCACTTTTTCTTGCACAATTTCATCTTCTTTGCCTATTTTGTATTATTTTTATTGATTAAGTCCGTTAATTCTTCGATTAGTCATTATTAAGGCCACCTGCTCTAGTTCATTTTTGTTATGTGCAAAAAGGAAATTAAATCCCTTCTTTCTTATGCCTATTTCCAGGCTAACTCTCCCCGCCTTTATTCATCATATATATCCTCGTACGTTTGCATTGAAACCGAATATGATACTTGTAAATCTAGATCTATTTTTCCCTTTTTTTGTTTTTTCTTATTCCAAAATCCATGCCTTCCTTGCCCGCCTCCAGCTTCTGTACATAATAGCGTTCAGCGAGATTAGGCCACCTTGTGTGTAAGGCACATTTTTTGCTCGAGCACACTGTGCTTAACTTCCTCGTACGGATTGGGAAAAATCTAAAACACAGAATAAAATAATAAAAATCGATGAATTTTTATTGGCTTTTCATAATAATGCTATTATTTTTTGCTCAAAAACCTTTCTTTGTGTTGAAATATGTCTTTAAATTTTTTGTCGATTCTGTCAATTTCACCACAGTTTTGGAAATTAAAATTAACACGAATGAAAAGAGCAATACTAATAAAGTAAGAGAGCAAGAAATGCGTAAATGACAAACAAATAAAAACGTTGACGTTCGGTCAGCCATGTTTGACAGACAACTATATAGTTATAGTACAAACTGTAGACTCACTGATAACTACTTGACATTAATCAAAACATAGTTCACGTTATGTATAAGTATAAGTCATAAACTTTACTTGATCCACTGGATTGTTCACGAACAATGGAATTTGCAACTTGAAAAATTTTAAGGTTTTAATTTGTTAAAAAATTTCTTTTGGGATCGTATATTACTGTATTTGATTTCTCATACTAGGATGATCGTATTTTTCATTTTTTTGTCATTTGATGATTGAAACAGACATTGATAAAGTGATTTATATATTTTATATATTTTTTATATATAGTGTAAATTATAAATTTTTTCCGATATTTTAATCTTAATTGGTATAGAATAGAAAATTATGTGTAACTATAAATGAAAAGCAACTATGTAAACAGAAACTTTTTGGCTGATCTGTCCGATTGTTGTAATAATGTATGATTATACTATGTACGTTATCCCGAAACACAATAGACTACTGCTTCAATTCTAAATTACTAAATAAATTATTTATTAATAAACAGTTTGAGCAGGCAATTCTATTCGGTTGTTTAGTCTTAGGTGCTGGGTTGTTACTTTAGTTGAATTCCGTGTTTTGCTGAATTTTACGGGTCTTTCAATATGTGTTTAATTAGCGTTATAACAGACGTAAACGTGTCTTATTTTCTGCCTTAGAAGAGCCAACTCAGTTATTCTTGACGTAGTATAAGAACATTGTATAAAGAAAAAAATTCATCTTTTTCTCTAATACAGATATCAGCTGTCATAAAATATGATTATTTTTATATGTTGTCAGAAGCTTTTGCTTTTTAGCCAACTTTGTCTATTTATAATTGAAAGTTTAATACACCTTAACAGCGAGTATAAAACACATAATTACATTGCTAATGATATTTTGTATTAAAAAGACATTGTATGCGATTAGAAGATCTTAGCTTATAACTGTTAAGATGTTATTTGCTAGATTTCAGCACTATTTTGGTTTGCAAACGCCATTTTTTTTTTGCATTATCTGCATGCATCGGAAGGTCTGTCCCATTCCTGTAAGAATTGTTATTGTAGCATGCTATTTATTTCGAAATCGAATAAAATATTCCGTCTATACTCTTAATTAGTGAATACATGATATATCTATAAACATTATAAGCGTGCAAGTGTATTTGGTTATTTGGTTGTAGGTACTTAAGTTGTATCATATTTTTATTTCCAATAATCCAAGTGACAAAAACCATAAATATTTTCGACTTTGAAAGTCTGTTTTCCCTTCAAATATTAGGTTAAACTATGTAAGGTTTTTTGATTGAAGGAGCTAGAGATTTATATCTATGCTTTTCCTTAAAATTATTTTTAATTTGTGGATAAGTATTGAACATTGTAATCAAGTGTTTTATTTGATGATGTGGTTTAATGTACGTGGGTTCTGATTTATCTAAACTTAGTATTAAACTTAAGTGTACGGATTTCAGGTAAGTTTCTGTTTCATCGGCTATATTACTTACGGTCACTTTGTTCATTTCCTGTCTTAGTACAGCCATGTTGATTATTTTTGACACAGTAGAACACTGTATTAAAACACGTGTTTTCTTTTTGACAAATTTAGAGCTTCATTGCCCTAAAATATGTTTGGTCTTTTCCCTTGTCAAAAGCATGTGCTATCAAGCAAACCTTGTCTATTTACATCATGATTAAAAGTATACTACATCTATATAGTAAGTATATAACACGAAAATATATTACTTATAATATTCTGTAGGAAAAAAAAAAATTTTTCCTATTAGGATATCTTTGCTTATCACTGCTTGGATGTAGTTTGCTTGACTAGATCTTAATTATGGTTTGCACATAATTAATATAATGTTAATCTTGAAACATGTTGAATGAAGAATTTATTCATTTGCATGAATTCATAATTAAGTTGTGTGTGTGTGTGTATTGAATAATCGGTTATGAGACTATGGGGTGGATCTGAGAAGGAGACGAGGGGGAGATGGAGGGGAAGCTGTGGGGAGTCAAGGGGGAGCTAAGTGGGATCAAGGGGATTGGAGGGGAGCTAACCCAAAAAAAATTAGGTCAAGTATCACGTAAAAATGAACGAAAAACTACGTGATTTAAGGGGGAGCTGTTGGGGGCTGAGGAGGAGCTGAGGCGGAGCGGGGGAGGGGGCTCGGACATACTTTTGTTCATACAACTATATTGGCTTTGTATGAAACAATCGTACTGTTATATTTGGTATGTCATTTGGTAAAGTATTTTTGGGAAAGTCTTTCAATACATTTCTTATTTCTATTTAGGATTGCATGTAACAGTTATAAATAAATATAGTACAACACATTTTCTTCTAATTGCCATTGCATCTTGATGATGCTGTTGCATATATCATGGTCCGCCTATAAACGTTGAAGGTAAAATAAAAAGGTTTAAAATTTTATGTTTTTTTTTCAAAATTTTTTGTGATATTTGATGAACTATTAATGATATGATCTAATAAACATTGATAACATTTGATACGTAAATTAATTTGGTTATTTCTCAAAAATTTCATCCGATTACTTCCAATCATAATATAAGCATGTAAAAAAAATTATTGTGTTAATCTTTCTGATTTTAATAAGTGATGTTTAAATAAAATTGAGAAAATTGGTAAAAATAATTTTCCAAAAAACTTTAGTGATAGTACATCTATAAGAAAATGGTTATCCAGAATATAGAAGAAGAAGTAATATTTTGGATCAAAATATATATAGAATAAAGAATAGTAATGAACAAATTTTAGTTGATAATTCAATGGTTGTACCGTACAATCAAATTTTACTGATTAAATATAATTGTCATATGAATGTTGAGTACTGTGCATCAATAGAAAGTATAAAATACAAATAAAATTATATGTAAAAAGGAAACGATAGAGCATTTTGTAAGATACAAAAAGAATTAAGCGCTAAAAAATAAGTATACAACGAAATTAAACAGTATATTGATGCCCGTTATTTAGGTCCAATAAAGGCAGCACGGCACTAACAAGAAAATTCTATTTGCGGTTGGAGCCTTAGCGTAGTTAATTTGCCCATTTATCTTGAAAATAAAAAAAAAATAGTATTTGAAAAAAAAAAAAAATTTCTGAATCTGTAGATAACACAGGACCACAAAAAAAAAGTCAGGAAACCTATAAGCAAATATACTTACCATATGTATTTTGAGGTGCTGAATCCGATTTCGGTGACTTAATCACTCCAGCACATCAGAATTTTTTTCTAACCTCAAAGTACACCAAAAATAAACGTGAAAATTGCAAATTTCAAAAAAAAAAAAATCAGGGTACCAAGTAGCAAATATGCATACCTTATGTATTATAAGGTGCTGAGTCGGAACCTTGTGTCCAAATTGCTCCATCACGCCACAATTTTAACCCAACCTCAAAAAACACCAGAAGTAAACATAAAAATCGCAAATTCTAGGCTCTTACTGCAAAGCAATACACAATTAGGATTTATAAATTGACCACTATATTTTTTCAGTGAATGCACCCCAATTACTGTTTAAGTAACATTTACGACATTGCAAAAAATTTATAACCTCAAAAATCCCCAAATACTTACCAAAAAGGGAAAAAAAATTAGGATCTATTTCCATTTGTCTATTGAACAGTATTAGTTATAGTTAGCAACATATCTCAGAATTATTATGAGTAAGCATGCTCACTCTGAATTGTTACTAAACGTCATCATTCTTACATAACCCCAAAAACACCACAAGTTGACATGGAAATTGAGAATTGTTGGCCCTTAGTGCAAGGTAATAAACGATAAGGATCTATAAAAAGACATTCGTATTTGCTATTGTTGAAGTAACCTAAACTTTTTAGTGATATTTATATCACTGTAAAAATTTTATAACCTCAAAATCTTAGAAATATTTTCTGCACAAAAACGCACAAAATTAATTGAAATTTGTCAATGAAAGGGCTTTACGAGTCGTTTGCCATCTTAGAGTTTTTCATTAAAATCTTGCCCATAAATTGCGTCATAATTTTGACCTAACCTTGAATAACACTAAAAATGAGCAAGATTATGTCAAATTACATGACTAAAGGGCAAAGTGACACACTACAAGTATTATGAAATTAAATGTACATTTTCTGCTGCCAAAGTATTCCAATTAATATTCAAGGGACATGTATAAAAAAGTTTCTGTTCTAAAAAATTACAAAAATCTTTCGTAAACGGGAAATACGTAAGCAATAGCCCACAGCTATTGTCTACATTGACGTTTCTTATTAGTTATAAAAAAAAATCGGATTTCGAATAAAATGGTAGGTTAAGATTGTTTTACAGTGTTGTGATTAAAATCTGGCCTAAAAATATATATAAATAAAAGCTAACAAACACTAGGAGTTGTAATTAAATACAAAGTTATGGATGTGAATGCTTTTTTAATTTACTTTTGGTGCGTTTTTTGTGCGGTAAATTTTTCCGAGAATTTGAGGTTATAAAATTTTAACAGTGTCATAAATATTACTAAGAAGTTTGGGTTACTTTAACAATAGCAAATACGAATGTCTTTTTATAGATCCTTATCGTTTATTACCTTGCACTAAGGGCCAAAAATTCTCAATTTTCATATTAAATTGTGGTTTTTTTGGAAGTTATGTAAAAATGATGACGTTTAGTAATAATTCAGAGTAAGCATGCTTACTTATAATAATTCTGAGATATGTTACTAACTATAACTACTACTGTTTAATAGACGAATTGGAATAGATCATAATTTTTTTTCCCTTATTGGTAAGGATTTGGGGATTTTTGAGGTTATAAATTTTTTGCAATGTCGTAAATGTTACTTAAACAGTAATTGATGTGCATTTACTGAAAAAATATCGTTGTCAATTTATGAATCCTAATTGTGAATTGCTGGGCAGAAAGAGCCTCGAATTTGCGATTTTTATGATTACTTCTGGTGTTTTTTAAGGTTAGGTGAAATTTATGGCATGATGGAACAATTTGGACACCAGATTCGGACGCAGCACCTTATAATACATAAGCTATGCATATTTTCTTCTTGGTTCCCTGATTTTTATTTTTTTTTTTGAAATTAGCAATTTTCACGTTTGATTTTGGTGTTTTTTGAGGTTAGAAAAAATTCTGACATGCTGGAGTGATTTGGACACCGGAATCGGATTTAGCACCTCGAAATACAAATGGTAAGTATGTTCGCTTATAGGTACCCTGACTTTTTTTTTTGTGGTCCTGTGTAATTATAAAACACAACTAAAAGAATGGTTGGAATTAAATAAGATAGATTATTTTCCTAAAAATTTGAAGTACGTGAACATTCTCGAATATTATATTTACATAGAGCAAAGAAACAATGGAAACAACGACGATGTTCAAGAAAACATAATGCAATTGGTAGATTAAATGTTATTTCTCCAAAAGACAGAGAAAGATTTTTTCTGAGTTTAATATTCAATGAAAAAAAGGTTGTACTTCATTTAAAGATTTATAAACATATGAAGGAAAATTATACAGCAGTTTTAAAGAAACGGCAATAAGTATGGGTCTTATTGAACATGATTTAGAAATTTGAAACATTTTTAAAGAAGCCAGTGTTATTATGCTACGAAATCAGTTAAGTAAATTTTTCGCATTGTTTTTACTTGCAGAAAATATTCAAGGTGATGATATATGGAGATAATATGAATTAAAATTTACTGAATATTTCGTTGAAAATAAAATAAATCAAGCTCTTTTACATATAAAAAGTATTTTTGAATCAGAACATAAGTCTTGTAAAAACTTCAATCTACCTATTCCAGAAAATTTTATTTTAGATGTGGTAAACGATTGTGAACAAATTGAAAACAGTAAAAAAATGTTTATTGATTTGTACTCGATATTTAATATAGCACAAAACTATATTTTTAGATGTATATGGAATGTAAGTAATAAGATTCATTTCATTGATTGTCCAGGACGATCAGGAAAAACATTTTTGTACAAAACTATAATTTATTATTTTATTTCAAAAAAACAAAAAATTATATCTATGGTATTGACAGGTATTGCGTCAATTCTGCTTCCAAAAGGTATGACAAGTCATATAACTTTCAAATTACTGTTGGATTTAGATAATATTGGAAGTTCATTTTTTGAATTTGATTTGGATCGAAAAAAATTAAGAGGCGTTGATATGATTATATGGGACGAAGCGTTAATGGTACCGAAGAAAGCATTAGAAATTGTTGACAAAACTTTGAGAGATTGATGTAACAATGACAAACGTTTTGGAGGAAGATAATAGTATTAGGAAAAGATTTCTGTCAAATTTTAGCAGTTCTCAAAAATAGTAATAGAAGCATAATAATCAAAGATACAATGAAATCATCATATTTATGGAGATTATTCAAACTTTTTCATTCAAATACGAATATTTAATTAATTGATAAAAATTTTTCTAACATGTTGTTAAATATTGGAAACGGAATAATCAAAAAATACAATATTCCAGACAATTGGATAACCACAGACGTTTGCTCGAAAATATTAGGAAAAAATTTAAATTTAAATGTGAATAGTGCTATCTTAACTACTATTAATAAATACACCATTTTTTCAAATAATAAAATTTTAAATCATATAGAAGAGAACTAAGTAACGTATTACGGTATTGACATCGCAACATACAAAGGAGTTGATAAATCTAATGATTATATTTATATTAATTTTACCAAAGAAGTGTTAGATAAAATTGGAGAAGATCTTACTCCGCATAAACTGAATTAAAAAATAGAAGCATTTGTTATGTTAATAGGAAATTCAAATATTAATGATGCACTTTGTAATGGCACGCGATCAAAAATAACCAAATAATTTAAGTTTAATATTAAAGCTGAAATTATTACAGGTGAAAAAATTGGAATTAAAGTTTTTTTACCTAGAAAAACATTATGATCTGGAAACAATACTTCTTTAAATCTCGATCCATACAGAAATCGATTTCCAATGGTAATAGCATTTGCAATGACTATAAATAAATCTCAAGGTCAGAGTTTTGATAAAATAGGACTCTACTTAAGTAAGACGTTATTTTCTCATAAACAATTATATGTAGCATTGTCCAGATTCAAAAATCCAAATAATATATTTATACCATTGCACTCAAATGATAACAATAGTATTGACAATATTGTTTGGGAAGAAATTTTTAATGATGGTAATGAAATATTTGATTTATAATTAATTACTATTCTTTATCATAAAATACGTTCAAAATTTTTTTTAATTTAAATCAGGATTGAAAAATGGAGTAGTTCTTCTTATCTTGGTATCATTAAAGTGGTATAAAAAAGCTATAAAGTAATGTTTGTCGTACAATAACTTAAGTTAATTTAAGCTAGTATAATGCTTATGCTACCAAGACAAATGGGAAAACCACTATTAAAAAAGCGCTCTTGAGTGATTACCACAAGGCAGAGTGGAAAAATCTTTTAAATAGTAATTGCTCAAATTGTTACCTCAAATATTATTTTTAATTGTATTATAATTGTTTAAAGATTCTTTAAAATAATATTATTTAACTGCTTGACTACATAATAATGAATAATACATTTTCATGTTTAAGATAAAGGATTCTAGTTTTAATGTGAAAAATATATAAGCTTTTAAGAGGGACTGGTCAAAACCTGAAAATTTTTTCAGTTTTTGAGGGGGGCTGCTAAAAACCTGAAAATTTTCTAAGTTTTTGGCGGGGGCGCTGGTGAAAACCTGATAATTTTCTAAGATTTTGAGGGGGGGCTAGTGGAAACCTGAAAAGTTTATAAGTTCTGTAGGGGGTGAGGGGGGCACTGAAAAATTAGAAAAATGATTTTTTATGTGAAATCACGGAAAAAACGATCGAATTTTTTAGGGGGTAGAGGAGGTGAGGAGGGGGTGAGGGGGGCTACAAAAAAATGACGATCATGCAAATCACGTAAAAATATAACGAATTCACCCATAAATTGAGTGGTAGTGAGGGGCGGTGAGGGGGGTGAGGGGGTGCCAAAATAAAGTCGTCCTTATCACTATATATATATATATATAGTAAGATATATATATATACACATATATGCAATATATTACTAATAATCTGCATCGTCCATACATTTACAACATTTAAAACATGTTACACATTTTTAAAATCATACAAACCACACAAGAAAAACCAATGATGATAAAAATTAATGACTATAAAATCGGACAGCTAAAAATTGCCGGCGAAGCCCTAAGGACCGGCAATACTGGTTTCTCGCATCTAAAATAAAAATTTAGATGCTAAATAATATTAATTTCGAATTCGATAGGTCCAGAAGTTTACTCGCAAAAAACCATGATTATGCTCCAGATTCTCGAAAATTCGTAACTTCCGCTATAATTGATAACAGGGTTACGTGCGTTAGTAACCACGGTTTTTGTGAACGCAAAATAAGTACACAGTAATGACTATTTACTTCTGTTTATTATTACTTCAGACCGAGGGAAGAGCCAAGGGTAGCGTGGTAACTTGCCGGTACGTCCGCCCGTTTCGTGAGTCTTGAATCTTCTTCTCCTCCTCTACTATCTGCCCAGACTCAAGAGTTCCGCTTTTCCTCTCTCTTCTTAATTATACGCCCCTATCTGAGGTGGTGAGGTGCGTACGTTTTGGATGCTATACATACCGTACGCTCTAAGTCTAAGGTCGCGATGACGTCGTCCTCGACGGCGATTTTCATGTATAAGGGGGGTAGGTATTTGAGTAATGTTTACGTTCCGTTTATGTTGTATGTTTTTTCCTTTTAAGGAGCGAAGAGGTAGTCTGTTTCTGCTTATCCTTGTTTTTTCTAAGGTTTAGTTTCACTGTGTTTGTAGTGTATACATTTTTTTGTTCATGTACGCGCTTTTTTCTCTTTCATAACATTTGTGCGAAATTGCAAAATAATTTTATGTACTACGGTTACATTATAATTTTTATATAGGGTTTTTTTCTTGACATATTTTTTTGTGTTCCTTTTGCGTATATTGTAGGTTTGGTGTCATATTCGCAGGGTTACTTGTACATGATGCGTATTTATTATGCTAATGGATTACGGCATAGTACAGTAGAGATATTTTCTTATATTTATACGCTTTATATCAAGTGGAAAATAATTATAATTTGGTTGGTAGTATATGCAAAATCATAATTGATTCATTTGAGGCAACAATGTATTAGTGTTTTGAGCATGACTTTATTGTATGACATCTTATTGTAAATGCTGATATTTCAACATCTTTCTGATGTCCTCTTCAGGGCTACATAATTAAAAATACACATAGTCATATTAATATAGTATTTAACAAAAAAAATAATTACCAATACAAGTGCGAGGATAACAAACATGAGTTACATAGTGTGCCGAGCACTAAACATTAAAAATTCATAATTATAGTAAAGTACATATTACAAAACCAAGATCTTGTACTCTAAACCAACATGCCATCCAGTAATATGAAAATGTATCAAGAATGTAATAGCTGATACAGATGCAGAAACAGCCAGAAAGCAAATCACAAGATGTAACCAGTGGTCCCTTTATTCAGTTAAAAATTCATTTGAGGTCCGAGATAGACTTCAACACGTCTTTGTCCCCAATGGATTCTCACTGGTCTTATTTGATGTAGTATCACTATATACAAACTTACTTTTTTCTCTGATAAAAAACTGCATAAGTAGAAAGTTGGACTCTCTCACTAATATGTTAGCAATAGATAAAAAATAATTTTTAAACTCATTTGATTTCTTGATTAATTCCAACTATTTTAGTTTCAACCATAAAATGAATAGACTGAAATGTGGCACTCCTATGGGTGATTGCTGTTCACCTTGGATTGCTGAGATTGTACTAGAGACCCTTGAGACGTCTATTATTCGGAAATGTAAGCAAGACATACTCATATACATGAGATATGTGGATGATTGCTTCTTGATGATAAGAACTGAAAAAATAAAAGAAAGTCTAGAACTTTTTAACAGTTTCAATCCGTTCATTTAATTTACTTTAGAAGTGGAAGTTGACTTCTGCCTTCCTATCGGGTGCCCGAGTCTAACTGTTCAATAGACTTGTATCGTAAACCAACTTCTTCAGGTAGACTTTTAAACTTTTTTTCGCATAATCCGATTTCACAAAAAGAAGCAATTAATTTTTCACTAATTCACAAAACTTTTAAACTTGCAGACCCTTGTTTTAGAACAAAAAATATTCAAGAGGTTAGGGAGATCTTAGCGGCTAATGCGTATCCTAGATTTTTTTTTGATAAATGTAATAAAGCTAGAATTAGTATGCTTTATACGATGTTCTCTTGCTCTGGTAGCAGTGACTACCATGATAACTCTCGCACTTGTGATACACATGGCACTTCTTCTAAACTTCCGTTCATTGTTTATCCATTCCTCCAACCCTTGGAACACGAAATAAAAAATATATTTACCAAACATACGATAAGAACAGTTTTTTTCAACTCTTGTAAATTTACTAATATATTTAAACTGAGTACAGATAAGTTACCTGCCAGACAAACTAAAGGTATTGTTCACATCATATTTTGCGAGTATGGTTTTTGCTACATTGAGCAGAGCAAGATACTACTTTCTATACGTCTGAAAGAGCATTTAAGATCTGTAAGAAATAATAGCTCCACATCAGCTACAGCGCAACACTTATATAAATTTGGTCACAGTTTTGATTTTGACAATGTGAAAATCTTGGACTAAGAGAAAACCAAATGTAGAAGAGAGTTTTCTGAAATGGCTCATATCAGTTTGCGTGACAATAGCGTCGATAAACAGTTGGACACGGAAAAATTATATCCAACATACAAAACTTATATAGCTGATATAAAAAACAAATTAATAAAGGATTTTCCATAGCACTTGAATTTCACACCTTTACTATTTAGGTTTCACACGTTTTATAAGTTCTGCATGTATATTACACCCTTCCAGGTTAGCGTTACATCTTGTGATTTGCTTTCTGTATGTTTCTGCATGTGTATGAGCTATTAAATTCTTGATACATTGTTACTTTACTTGATGGCATGTTGGTTTTGAGTACAAGGTCTTGGTTGTGCGATATGTACTTTACTATAATTATGAATTTTTAATGTTTAGTGCTCGGCACACTATGTAACTTATGTTTGTTATTCTCGCACTTGTATTGATAATTATTTTGTAAAATTTTTGTTGTAGTTACTATATATATTTTAGTTAAATACTTTATTTGTATAATTATGTGTATTTTTAATTATGTAGCCCTGAAGAGGACATCAGAAAGATGTTGAAATATTAGCATTTATAATGAGATGTCATATAATAAAGTCATGCTTAAAACACTAATACATTGATTTACGACAACTGAGCAAGTTCTTAGAAAAGATTTATACTATTATAAATAATTGATTAATGTAAGTAAACAATAAAGAATTAAATTTCTTAAGAATTGTGTAGCTGTATATCTGCCTTTTTTCAAATAATGTATGTTCTAAAATATACATGGTAGGTATATGCATTAAGTTATGCAAGGTATACATATTAAAATTATCGTCAAGGATGTCGATGGCTAGGGCTGCGTTCGATCTATATTACTAGGCTTTTTTTTGTAAGTATTACCAAGCAATTATAGATTTTTATGTTAGCATATTAGTTATTCTATAATTTTTTTTCAGTAATATTGTTATCATTATTCCTATTGCTATTCTAGCTGAGGATGTCATTGTAAGGCTGCAGTGCGTTCAAAAATTTGATTGCTCGTTCATGGTTTGTTGTTGTCGAGCTGTTGGCTTCTGTTTAATGGCCCTGTTCTTCTGAGTTCGATTGCTGGCTTGCTGTGCAGATGTTTGTGTCCCCGCATCTGGATGACAATCGGACTTAGCTCGATGTTATTGCCGGACGTTATTTTGTTTGAGCTTCGGCTATTTCCACGCCGATCGTTACCTGTGAACAATATTTAACAGATGATTAGAGGGGCCCCCCATTGGAAGAGGCACTTCCATATTTAGTAGTAAGGAAAAAGAGAAGGTCCGTAAAGTAACTACAGTATTCCGCACCCAGCATGCTGGTGTTGTGACAGATATGTATGTTGCTTTCTTTAAATAATCTCTTTTTTACGCAATATTATTTGACATCCCCTCTTTTATATGGTATTACTTAACTCAATTTATTTCAATCCTTTGATTAGTTATTTATAGTATTTTTTTGCGACTGCTTATACTACCCTATTATTATTGTTACAATTATTCTTATATGCTACGACGCTATTGACATAGTCTATTTTAGTGGACGTTAGAGGATATGTTGATTGCGTAGGTAATCATCTTATATTTAATTTACCTGATGTCCATTTACGATACTCATTATTATTCTAAAGTGATTTCTTTTTTTTTTTTTTTTTCTAGGGAAAAAAACCAATGTGTGTGATTCTGCGAGGGTTTTGAAAGATGTAGTTTTTTTGAGGAGATAGGTAAATTGTATTTTTTTTGTGTTGGCCGTTATGGGTTTTGTATTATCTTAAGAAAATCTGAGTTCGACTCTTTTCTTCTGCGGACAGATGCTCTTGTTGGGAGGTATTTTTGGTGTATCTTCGATACTATTCATCATTGTTGGGCGAGTTGTTAACAGTTTTCTTCTCTTTATCGTTGAAATTTTTTCTTGACATGACGACTCCGTCATTCAGTGACGATGGTTACTACTGCTCTAGTCGTCAAGTTAGTATTATTTTCTGCCATGTATCCATTTATGGTTGGTGTGGGCCTTTCGTGATTATAAACAGGCGCATCTGTTTACGACTTTCAAACTACTTTTATGAGACTAACTATTACTTTATTCACAAGTGTTTTTTTTTATTTTCTTTGTATACATATACGTACGATGTATACGTATCTTTTTTTACACATAATTTTTTTTTCTTAGTCTCGTTTACAGTTATAATTGTTTTTGTACTTTTTTTTAGAACTCACAGTGATTATTTTTGTTGATAACTATTTAATCTAGTTCCATTAAACTAACGTCTGATCATACTTATTCCTTTATGGGCGAGAGGATTGTCGGTTATCTAGGTTGAACGATGATGGACCTCCTTTTTATCCGTTGATTTTTTTTGTTGAGGGAGAAGGTAACTCAAGTTACTGGTATTATTCGTAAGTAAGGGGCTATAAGTGAGTGCCTGGTTGATAGAATATATTTTATGTGCCAATATCGTTAGTAACAAATATAACGAATGTTAATTGAAGCAAATAATAATCTTTTGTAATAAAAATTTTCGCGTTCCACACTTCCTCTATAAGATCGACTACTTACATTTGTGTCGAGTAGGGATTAACGCATACCTCAAATATTCTTGTCTTTAATAAATTATATTTGTTCATTTTAATTTATTTCTTGCTCTTTTGCAACACATTTTTTGAAATTATGATTGGAATTTTTTTTTCTAAGTTACATGGTGTACTGCGTTTTATAATTCTACTATGGTTATACCAGTAATGTGTATCTTTTAATAATAATTATTTTTTTTTTTTATTGCGGTACTATTACTAGATTTTTTTTGCATTCTATTATTGTGTCCTTTGACATTCTTTCTTTCTCGGTTAATGCTCTGAATCGTTGATACTATTTCATGCAAGAGGTGATCATGCAAACTCACAAAATGATTTAAGGGTTGCCAAATATAAACTCATTGATCGTTTAATAATTAAGTTATCCCGCATGTTAGGTGTACAGGTATTGTGCTGTTTATAAGAATTGCATGAACCCTCTTTTCCTCCTTTTATTTTCGCGATGTATCTGAACAAGAATTAAATTAATTATGAAAATTTCAGATTTATACTTTTTTTTCTTCATTATTGTTACAGATTTATTATTATTTTCTAAACATTGCAATTTTTTCACTTTTCTTTCATTTACTCGTTTATTTATTAAAAATATTATATATCAAATATGCTAAATATTTTTTTTTTGCGCGACCGAGGGCCAAGAAGAAAAAAATTTTTAAAGGGTTACTTTCAAATCTTTATTTTTACTATATATTTTAATTATTTACGTTAAAGCTATTCATTTTTTGTTTGGTATAGGCATTTTAAGTATGCAGAATTTATTTATACTATCTAGATGAGTAACTCAAACATCTTTGCCTCTCTGTAGCTTTAGGTAATGGTTTTTATGATCTATTCTTACGATCTTGTAGGGTCCCTCATATTGTGCGTCGTATTTGACGGTTCTTTGAGGACAAACACGGACTCCCCTTATGTAAAAAACGTAGTATTAAGTTTCCTGTCACAATATTATTTTGAACGGAATTTAGCTTTGACCTGTTTCATGGCTGGTATAGTGCGCATTTCCGTGAGAGACTCAGCAATTTGTTCAAAATACTTATCATACGTTGGATCATCTTATTGACGCTTAAAGATTGATTTTATGCTAACACTCTGTCCAAAAAGTAGTTCGTTAGGCGTGTATCCTGTACTCCTATGTTTTTTGTTAAGTTTTTTGTACGCCTCTGTGTCTGCCAACTGCAGATTCGTGGTATTCTTTTATTATCTTATGTCGTTGATCGGCCGGCGGACAGTGGAAGAATTTTTTTTTTTTTTACTTAAAACCTAATATCTTGAAAAGAAAAACAGTTAATCCAAAAAGGCTAGTTAAAGCATAAAGCTAAGATGATAGAAAATATGAAAAAACTATATATGACTTCAGAACGTGAAATTCAAACGTCCAAATTTATAGAATAACCTCTAAAAAAAAAATTGTATAACGATATTTAGTAAAAAGGTTATACCTTCACAACGATTATTATAGTATGATTTATTTTAATATAACCTATAAGCCAAAGATGTTAAATTTCTAGTGTTAAAAATCAGAATTTCAAAAGTAACTCAAAATTATTGTTTTAATGATTATTTCTCGAAGATATAATACTATTATGACAAAAGATTACGTTGAGTTATCTGTAACATTACCTAAAAGACTGAAATTTTGGATTTTTATTCTTAAACACCTAATACCTCAAGAACAAAAGCAGATGGAAAATTATGTTTTTTATTTTCTTTGTTATTGCATCTGGACTAGATAAATAATACTGCTGGAAACTTAAAATCGAATCCTAACCTGGAAATTGGAATTCAACAATAATTTCTTTGATATTAAGCCCATACAAAGAGATACGAATCCATTTTTACCTTAGTTTTTTGAAAATCTTACTACTGCAAATACACACAAAACTTAACTTTTTTTTACTTCCACGTTTATAAAAGAAATTGAAACAAACTTAGAAACAGCTCAGAAAGTAGAACCGATTGTCGAATTTTAACTAAATATCAATTTCATTAACATTTTGCAAACGCAAACAAAAACAAGAATAGTTTTCTTACATTTCGTCATTATTTAATACAAACTCAGAAATAAGATATTTAGGAGGACAGAAAACGGAAACCCATACCTAAAATAAACTATGAACCACCTTTTTTAGATATCTTGCCAGCGAAAACACACAGGAAATTAAATTTTTTTATTATACATCTTCTCATTTACGACATCAATGAGAATAAATTTGGAAATTTTCTGAAGCTGCAAGCCTTACTTAGAAATTTTGCATGAAATTTTGATTACATGCATATTCTAGAAATGATAACAAGTCAGAAGTTAGAGTTTTAGATTTATCAATTCCCTTTGATGTTAATAAAAAATGGATGTAGGAAAGACACGTTTAACAATCGAATGAAGTCTAACTCCATTCGCTTTACTATATATACTATTATTAAATAAATTAAATAATCTAAATTTCAAGCATTTCATCCCTAGTACCTCTGTACACACTTACATGGATTATTAGTATACATAATCTTTATCCCAAGCAACTAGTCCTAAGTAACTCAATATACCTGACTATAAAGTATGTACTATTGTTTCATAAATAAATTAAAATATTCTTTAAAACCCCTAAATTAAATTTAAAAAAATGAACCTGTTCAGTTATTAATTTTTTGAAAGGATAATAAAACTCTTTAAGAATGAGAATAATTTATGTTTACTAAAGCTCAAATTTGCCATCAGTTTTTTGTAAAATAATATATTTGGGACAATTGCTACGTTAAGTAAGAAAATTAGCAAGCTCACCTATTGTTTACAAAGTTTCAAAACGGTAAAATTAACGAAATCTCTGGTGAAGAAACTATAAAGATTGTTCTTCTAAATATTTCATTTATTAAAATTAAAAGTTTATTCTGGAAAAAAGAGTAGGTTGGGTGTCCTTAATTTGTCGTATTTGTATTATATCTTTGAGGAATAAGCATTAAAACAGTAATTCAGTCTTTTTCTTTTAATTTATGTTCTAAATAGTTTTTTTTTTTTTTTTAAATATTTTATTCAGTTGGAGGTTAGGATTGTACGTTTCGGAATTTTCTAAAGTATTTTCTAATTCGCTGTCAGCATAGCTTTATGCTCCAACAAATTTTTCAAATTACCTCCATTTCTTCTCAAGTTTTTAGGTTTTTAACACTAGAAGTATATAATTCCCGGCTTACAGATTATTTTAAAAGAACTAAAACGTAATATTTTGTTCTGATAGTACTGCATCTTTGAAGAACAGTCATTATAAAGGTAATTCGCCCTTTTTTAAATTTTGTATTAAAATTTTTGTTGTTGCGGTTTTTCTATCAATTTAGAGGTTAGGATTATACGTTCCTGAACTCTCTATAGTTTTTTCTTTTTCTCTAGCAGCACAGCTTTATTTTCCAACAAGAGTTTTTAAATTACCTCTTTTCTTTCTTAAGATTTTAGGTTTCCAACACTAGAAATTCAAAATTGTAGGTTTTTAGGTTATGTTAGAGAAAATTTAACCGAATAATTTGTCATAATAGTATTTTATCTTCAAGAAATAATCATTATAAACGTTGTTCTACCTTTCTTTGAAACTCGGTTCATGAATCATTATTTTTTCGAGGCTATTCTATTAATTTGAATGTTAGGATTGTACGTTCTGAAATTTTCTATACGTTTTTTTATATTCGCTATTATCTTAGCTTTATGCTTCTACAATAATTTCTGGTACACCTTATTTCCTCCTCAAGATAATAGGATTTGAGTGAAAAAAAAAACAGAATTTTCTACTGTTCGGGGGTACCACAAGTGTATTTGTGTATAGTACAGAAACTACTTTGCGGACTTTCAAAAATTTCTTCAATTTGCTCCACTAAATATTGCCACTGATTCATGTTCAAAATTGCTAGGTCTCCTCATATTCCTGTAGTTTTTTTTTTACTCGCCGATACTAGTGCTTTTAAAGATAGTAAACATTTTTTGATGTTGGATTTAAGCACAGTATCGTCAAAGAGTTCGTTCATGTACATACGTATTACGTGAACTTTTCTGACTTTTGATTATATGGCGTTTTCAACCTCTTTTGTTTCATTGTTTCATACGCATAGGTTCATATCCACGTTCATAAAGTGCATCAATGATCTCGGTATCAGGCACGCTATCGGTTATTGAGTAAAAAGTTAAATTTTCTAATTATCTAAATGGGTGATCCAAAACTTTTTTCACTTTTTAAAGTGGTCGTGGGTCCTTATTTTCGTTTGGTGCTAATTGTGGTATTTCCTGAGAAAGCCATGTTCTGCATACTCTGTATTTCGCTACAGCACTTGAATTTAATATGTCATGTCTGATGTTACATTCTTCTTCGCTTGTCGATTCTACGAGGCCCTTATTTAGATCATTGCTTCGATTCTGTCGCTCTCGGACGATGAATCGGACGAACCCTGCAAGTTGTGTGCCGATGTAGGCTTCAGTGATAGTGGGGGTTCAGGAGCAGATAACCTGCGTTCCTCATGTCTTTTTTCCTCAATGTTGCTTCCTCCGCTATCTTTTTTATCCTTCTCTACCTCGTCAATTTTCCTATTGTCCGAATTTTGTCTGTCCTAATTCCTTACATCTTGAAAGGGGCTTCTCTGGCTCCACCTCAATATATATGTATACATTTTTCGCTCATATTTACTATAAAACGCTGATGAACAATCTCATCAAGAGTTGCTTGAAAATGTATGCACATATTTATATTATACTCTAAGGTACATATAAAAGCGCATTCCCCGTCACCGAAGACGTTATCGCATTGTAGGATGTCTTCTGTTTCCCCTGGGTTGCTTCTTTCATGTATCTATTTCGATTAACGAAGGGCACTCCTTAGTTTCGTCGTTTAGAGTGTTAAGCCATCAAAAAGGATTAAACGATGGAAAAGACAACTTTCGGGGCACAGTGGGAGATTTTCGATATTTTCGTAAAACAATCAACTGTGATCGAATGCAGCGTCCTATAGTAATAATTCAATTTTAAGGATGATGGTAATGTGCTGTAGAATAGAGAAAAATGATTAAAAAAGCATTAAAAATCTACGAATTGATTTTGTGTTATTAAATTATTGGAATTATAGTGGTTACTATTTGGACTGGTAACCATTATAATTCCAATAATTTGGTTTTCATCCAATACTCGATCAAGCGTTTCCTTGTGTCTGATTTCGGGCGTAAGTGTCCCATTGATTTCGTGCGTCTGCAAGCAATGTGTTCGCTTCTATGCTATCGATAAACGTATAAGTGCCACTCCTCTCATCTCTTTGATTGAGAGTTAGCCATCGAATTTCTCCGTTATTCCCATCACCTCCTTCTTACCCCGAATTCCCTTTGTCTTGTAGGGGGGCATAGTGCTTTGCACTGGTCCCCATGCAAGGAGGTAAGTTTTAGTCGGTAGGTACCCGGGTGAATCCGACACGCTGTTTGGTCCTTCGGACCGGGGAAGTGTTTTTAAGATTTTTCCCAATCGAACCAATAAAAAAAAAAAAAAAAAAAGCTATTGATCGTTTGGTCGTATTCCGGCTGGACTGCCTAATTAGATCTTTAAGGAAGTGTTCCGCTCGTTACGGGGTGTGTCGTAAAACGCACGCTTCGCTGTGGGATGTCCTGGCCAGTTTGACTGCGCATTTTTTTTTCTCTCGCTATGTTGGGGTTTAATTTTTTTATCTTTTTCATCATAAACACTTCATGTATTTTGTCAGCTTTTTGCCATTCCTGTCATAACTCTGGGTCGTGTTCCAATGGCATTCTAATTATTTCATCCTTCATATTGGCTGCCGAAACTTGTATATTAGTATCGTCGACATGTGGTGGAAGATCTGTTCCCCACGAACAGTGGGGAAAAACAGACTTTTTTTGGGCAAAAAATCTGCCTTGACCACAAATCTCAACCGATTTCAAATTTTTTTTTTTTTTATTTTTGTTAGATGATTGTCTTAAACGTATCACTGCAACTTTTATAATTATGAGGGATCATAACCTCAAAAAAAATGTGGAAAGTTGAAAATTTCACAATCCCTATGTAAAAATTTTGAAAACAGCTACATGTGGTATAGCTATCATATGCAATTGATTGAAAATAGTTCCAATCGCCATTATTCAACTGAATATTGTATTTATTTGTCAACATAACCTAAAAAAAATTTTTATTTTTTTGTTTAAAAAAAAATTATATTTACCACAAATTACAATCCATTTCAATTTCCTTTTTGCTAAATACTTGGTAGACAATTATCTTGAACTTATCATTATCATTTTTCCAATTATGATAAAACATAACCTCGAAAAAAGTGTGAAAAATTAAAAATTTTACAAATTCTATCTAAATTTTTTGACAAAAGGTGTATATGGTACATTTATCATGAGT
>JAPYYV010008041.1:0-18603 GCA_030522625.1 Copidosoma aretas | reverse complement strand
GAGTAAGCGTTAACTTTGTTGTTCAAGACAAGACTAAGTAATGATAGACAACTACTACACAGAAAAAATAGAGTGATAGTCGTGCCGGTTGGGGCTTGTCTAGCACTGAGTGACGCAACTGTATAAACTGTGGCTACGCTGCCTGCCAAGCTCTAGCCGAGCTACAATTATTTCTGTGTACAGTAGACAACACAAAATATGCATACATATATAAATAGAGTAGCGTGAAGCGAACTTAAGTCAAGTAACAACAAATTTCATACATATAAAATGTAAACAGTATAGGCATATGTAATTGCATGCCAGCTTAAAAAAACAATAACATTGTCCATGTCATCGAGAAGGTTCTTTCCAAGTAGAGCTAAAAGTAAAGTAAAGCACTAGTAATAGAATTCAAACTCGCAAATGAACACTACAGCCTTTGGTTAATATTTAGCTTTATTTTTATCAATTACTTTTCAAATTGTTATATAACTGAAAGTATATTAATTATAACTAGTATTGTATTTTTGGCAAACACATACGTAAGTTATAAACCAATTGTCCCATCAGGAATGGGAGCAACATTAATTTAAATATAGTTCAAAACAGCGAGTTTTAGAAAAAAACAACGGTTTTTTTTCGTAAAATAATAAAATGTGATTTTTTTAAAAAGATATCGACCGAAAATTTTGATTTGTATTAAATTGTAATGTTCAAACATAGCAGATTGAATTGAAAAAAAAAAAATTAGCAGTACTCGAATTTTTATTTAAAGTTAGTTCAAGCTCACCGTGAAAAACGCATATTTTGATCTCATATAGAGAAAGGTCATGTTATTGGAAAAGTTTTTTAAATATATAAGTTTTAGAGGTCGCTATTCAAAATTTGAGTTGAGGTGTCCAAAAATTTAACACGGCGGTTCCAATGGTGTGGCTAAATTTCTAAAAAATCAATGGGGATTTTAAAAATATACTCTGATATAATGTTGAAAAATTTTAAAAGAGAAATGTGTTTTCCAAATTTTGGAATAAATTTTCCGTTTTTGGTAAAAAAATTCATGAAGTTTTACAATCTTTCCTACATTATAAAATCGCAAATTTCAGTCTAATACTAACAGAATAATCCATATTACGGAAGTTTATGGGGGTTCCCAGAGGTAGACGCAAGAAAAAAAAAAAAAAAAAAAAAACTAGATATTTTGGTACAAACAGTCATCTGTAGTTTAACTTTACATTACTTTCTAGATGCAAATTCATGACGAGAATTACTATTATATGCATTCTGAGTGATAGAACGGAGATTTTTTGTACATATTTCAGCTTGAACTTGATTTTGGACTTTTACTGAATTTTTGTGCCTCAGTACTTCATACTTAAATAATGTCTTTATTGACAAGGATACTCGTTAGTATTACCGAACCAATGAGTATTATGGAATATTGGATAAGTCAAAAAACATTATTTATTAAATTGCAATACACTTATATTTGGCACGGTATGTTTAATTAGGGCTTTATTGCTTGAATGTCTATTAACGGTTATTGTAAATTATTAAGGTTATAAAATGAGGCTGCAAGAATAACAAACAAAAGAAATACAAAATCAATAAATTTTTAGTCCTGAGATGTAGTTTGTTACGATTTCTAGCCAATACTTGTCTATTCTTCTATTTTTACTTAAACTTTCGGATATTTGACGCTAAACAGAAAATCAGACATTTAAAGCACAATCCTTCCTAATACTGCGATTTTTCTCTCTATGCGATTATACCAAGGTAGAAAAGTTTTGAAAATTCATAAATTTTTTCTCTAAAACGGCAATTTTATCCAAAAATTAGGAAGAATCATTTTCTATTTAGAATTCTGAGTACTGTACAACAGTATCTTTTTAAATTAAGATCCACTGACTTTTGAAAAATTAGGCTGCTATATTGGATCCTAAACTTAAATTCGTAATCAGCGACTCTAAAAGCTACATCTTTTACAAACTTCTCTAATGAGGTGACCTTCTGTATGAGACCAAAATATGCGTTTGTATCAAGCTAGAAAAATGTAAAAAGTTCGTTAATTTTTTTTTTGAAAATAGCAAGTTTATTCGAAAATTGGTAGGATACAATTTCTTATTTTTAACGTAGAATTCTGAAAAGTATAAGATAGTGTTCATTTGAAATTGGAATCCGTTGATTTTTAAAAGTTTGGCAGCCATATTGCATTCGCCATTTCCAATTTTTCTTTCTGCTACTAAAATTTTAAAAGCTTATGCGTGAATTGAAAATTCAAGATCCAAACTAATTTTCTGCACTGCGTTAAATTTTAGCCATTTAGGTGGCCTGATTGACGCGTTTTGTCTTGTATAAATATATACAGGGTGTTCCGAGAATGTTCCAGGATAACTATACCACGAGATTAAGCTTATCAAGACGAACAAAAAAGCTCTTCACCAAATTTCGATACGATGCGTGGTTTTCGAGATATTGTCAATTCAAAATGAAGGAATTTCTGTATCACATAACAGGCTACCAAAGTTTTTTAAGTGTTTATTCACAGTAATTATGCAGATTTTCAGTTTAAAATATCTCGAAAATCTCGCATCGAATCGAAATTGGGTAAAGAGCTTTTTTGTTCGTCTTGACAAGCTTAATCTCGTGGTGTACTTTTCATGTAACATTTTCGGAACACCCAGTCCAATCATGCTATTCCATTTAACACATCATATAGAAGGTGCAGCTCAAATGTATACCCTACACATGTACAGATGAAGGTCTCCAAAAAGGGTTGAGAGCTACTTCGGCTAGGCTAAAGCTGTAGAACTGCTTTGAAATAGAACGACTTAAACTTTTTGGGAGTCGAACACTCCAAAGCTTGGTCTTGCGTACCTCCCAACTTGGACACAGGACAGCTTGAATATTTTTGAGTTAACGTACATCATAATTAAGAGGCAAACACTACCAACACAGTGTTAAAAGAGCTTAAAATTAATTGAACCCTGAGATTTAAGAAACTTGGCAGTCCCTTCGTCTCAAAATTTTTTTCCGGTTAACAGGGTGTATCGGGTTTATCCCGCATTTAACCTATCCTTACATTATTAAAACGCTACACGAAATTAAGGATTATTAATACCTGGAAATAGAAGTTAATGATTTGAATAATTTTAGCTGTACATTATCCTATCTTAAAAAAATGATGGGTCACGTGATGAAGCCTGCTTATTCGTTCTGTGATTGGCTGAGACTGATCAAGGGCGAGAAAATTTGAGAACGTGATTTTGAAGCGTGAAAATAATTAATAAATAAAAACAATTAAAAATAAAGTTCATTAACAATTAGATCGCGTCAAGCGCGCATGATGTAACTAGTACCTTAAAATTTAGATAATGTCCCTCTTAAAACCATAGTAAACTATGAATTTATCAAACAATAAAAGTTTAACATGATTTATTATTTAAAAAATATGAATAACTAAACTCTTTTTAGACATTATATACCAATTTAAATTTATTATTCGACTCTTTTAAAATGTGAATTGCTTCTGGATTATTACATCTTTTTTTAATCATACAGTTGGCTATGTGAAGAAAATTATTTATCAAAATGTGAATCAACATTTTTAAAGTTATTTCGTAAGATTCCTTTATCGTCATAGAAAGAGCAAGTAAAAATTCAAATTATTTCGTAAAGAATATCTGTGGCTTCCCAGACTAATCGATTAGGTCGCATTTTTTTGAAAATCGAGTGGGGACCGAAAATCTTATCCTTTTACAGTGTACTTTATGCAAAAAAAGTTTTGGAACGATTCGAGCTACCCATTTCCTGTAATAGGTACAAAACCTAAGTGAATAGCTGCAATTTTCCCGGGCTAACCGAATAACTGACACTTGTCCCGGACTAACCGAATAAATGATATAAAAAATCGTTACTACAGCACACATTAATGATCTGTAGGTGCATAAATCATTGGAGAATATTGTATTTAGTAATTTTTACAAATTTTAGAAGCTATTTGATGCAAATTAGTGGCTTTTTACAATACTATTCTACGCGGATTTCACTAATTTGTTTGCATGCTAAAGACATGTTAAACTTGGGTTTGGGAGGGTGAGTTTTACATTTTGCAGAAATCTAGTAATGTTGTATAGCACATTAAGCATACATCGCAAGAGTGTAGGCTTCGTTGTCGTATGTACCGCCGCACGTCCCTCGAGAGTTGATAAGTTGGTGACAGAAGTGACATGTGCATCCTCGTGCACTTTGAGCAACATTGCTATACTCGTTGCAAACCGTTAAAAATATCATATACTCATCATGTATGATCATCGGAGTGAAGTGTACAGAAAAATATCGCACGCTCGACCAGTTGTGTGCGTTGGTGAAACTCACGCCGTGCTGTTTTAATTATACTTCCATACTCAAAAGTGTGCACAGTCGAGTAGTTTATGAGCTTGAAATAATAAAATATACTATTCAACAACAAATTAGCAAGTAAGCACGTTGTCTTCGTGTTTATACGCGTTGTTTTTTCGAATTTTTGTAAGTGTTCCCGGACTGACCGAATAAGTCGAAAATGAACATATAGCGAGAAAGTCAATTGCATTTTTTTATCGCCAATGTAAAATAACAAAGCCTTATGCTAGTACCTAACGGTAGGTACAGTCAGAAACACATATTTTCTGCACTAGCAAGAAGTAGCTGTCCAATCTTTAAACTCCTTTTTCTCGAAAATCACAAAAGTGTACTTAGTCGGTTAGTACGGGAAACCACAGATATATAGTAAAAATAGACAGAGAGCTGGCCACATAAAAAAAGTGATTATCGATTCATGACTGATTTTTACTATGTAGGCTCCTTGTATGTCATTAAGTTTGTATCGGCTTGTCTGCCAGCGGGATTCCATGGATTAAAGCGAGAGCGGCCAGTCAACCAGGTCATATTGCAATAAAAAAAAATTATAAGGTTCATGGGTAATATTGATGAAAAAAATTTTGTTTACCGTTGAAAAAAGCGGAAAATTATTGGCTGACAATTATTGGTGGATAAAATGCCGGCAGACAGCTATATAGCTATACAGTGGTCAAAAATATAAAAAAAAAAAAATCATTGCATACATGTTGATAGTAGATTTTCAAGTTGATGGTATATTTTATTTATATATTAAAGAAGCTATGTGCAAAGTGGCAGACATAAAAACCGTGGTAAAGACCGTGGTAGACGGCTTCCAGCGAACGCGTGCTCTTTTGATTTGCGTTCAAAAAAGATATATAAGGTCACTAATGACGATACATTGTCAGTAAAATTTACACATATATTAATATTAACATTATATACAAAAACAGATGGGTAATTTTCTAATCTGCCTTGCTATTCGCATAAGAATCATCGTATTGGAGGTCCATGCTCTCGCAAATGGAGTCGTCCTCTGAATCGAATTCAAAACCGTCACCTAAAAAATAACGTTTTTTTAAAGTGTTTGAAGAAAAAAAAATTGTGAAAAATCAGTACCTCATAAAGTGGTACACTTTGAAAGCAACAGTCTTGGACAGTATCAGACATAACATTTTAAGAACATTTAATATTGTACGATCAAACATTTCTGAAAAGGTACGAAAAACGTTTTATAAACGTCTTAGAAGAGTTTAAAATGTCCGCTGCTTGTTGTTATTCAAAATCACGCCAGAACCGTTTGCGCATTAGTTTTTTTATACATGGTGTGCTGATCAGGTGTTTCCATCCGGAGCCTAGACTAGTTTATAACATAATTTTAAAAAATAAAAAAATTTATTTACTCATTTTAACAATTTTAGAAACTATCATAAACTAGCTTAGGCCCTTAGTATTGGTGCAAGCAGTTCTAGCATGATTTTGTCTTGCCTCAGCTGCGGAGCGCCTTTGTCGAGCGCAACGCTTCAAATCCAAAGCGTCAAAAAATATTGCAATATCTCTGCTTCTGTTGGTCCTAGACTCACCTTTTTTTATCTTAATTTGGGGTAGCTAGTCAAAATATTAACAATGACGGGATGCGTTATTGCGTCCGAGGTCCAGAAATTTGTTTATTTCCAATACAGTTTTTTTTTTTTTTTTACATGTTATTGTTACCTTAATAGGGAAATCAAAACAAACAGGTGGGCGCTGACATAGTTCATTTATTACGCATTTGACATTTGACATTATACCACTCTATAATGATAACAATTTTTAATTAGCACCTGCTATTACCGATCGGAATTGATATTCTGTAGGTGTAAAAAAGGTTGTCGATCTTTACCATGTAGCTGCAAAAAGCATGGCCTTGAGAAGGCTTAGGCGATTATGAATACAACCCTGGCTAGCTCTAAAATTCAGAGATTATGTAAATGAAGTATGCAGAATTTTTTTAGAAAAAAAAGGTAGGTCAACACATTTATTTTCAAGACAATCGCTTGTGAAAATTCGTCATTTTAACACGTAACCTAATGAAACTCTAAATAAAATTGTCTACCATACTGCAATAAAATGCTGTGAGTCCATAAATCGAATCTATAACTTTCAAAAAAAGATGGGTCAACATGTTAAATTTCGAAAAAATTGAAAGAAAAGTAATTTTCCGAATTAAAATAATTTCATTAGTTTTGTATTGCAAAGATTAATGTTAGCATTAAAATTTATAATTCAAGTTTTAATGAAATACAAATGACAAATAGGGTACACTACTAACGATTTAAATAATGTTTACAGCGGTAAAGGCTCATTTGCTTCTTGTGTCAAAGGTTTTGACGGAACTTTTTCAACGGTTCGTAAGGAACTTATAAGTGGATCTGACAATATCATTTGATATATTACATCAATTTTAGTAGATGTACGATGGCATATTCTGTTATTACTCATTGGGAGTCTGGTATGTCTGAATATGTTATCAGCAGCCTTATGAGTAAGCTAGAGAGGGAAATAAGCACACTGCATGTAGTGATCCTAGAAGATGTGACGGGACTATGTTCTGCCATGTTGATCAAATTTATAATATATATAAATAATTGGGAAATAGCCTCTTGCGCGCTAGACTAGCAAACCTACCACTTTTTATATGTATGATTGATTAGATCAAGGAAAAAGTTTCCAATTTTTTTATTATTATTTTTTTATTTGTATCACTATGACGTGTCAAAAAGGTTGTTTCGGAACAGCAATAAAAATTAAAAGTTTTGTAAAAATTTTCAATACTTATATAATAATTAGTCGTGAAAATTTCAGTTTCATGTCATATTTTGGCAATTCTTTAAGTCTTTCAAAATGAACCTGATTATTTTCAGGTAACGTTGATTCGGGTAAATTCAAAATGCTAACTTTTAAAAATACTGACATTAAAAAACTATTAAGAACTTCATCATTTGCAACATCGAAAAAAAAAACCAAGGAACACTTCGAAAAAATCCCTTACAGTTACTACAAATAAAAACAATAAAAGAATTATGAAAACTAATGAAGATGATTTCTTCATAGAACCTATTTATTATGGTGAAACAAAATATGAATGTCAATATTGTTCAGCTATGTTTTGGGAAGAAGAAAGAAAGAAATATAACTGTTGCTACAATGGAAAAATTTCTTCAAGTTCTTTGAGTGAATATGACAAGAAAATAACAAAAAAATTCTATTATCTGGTAATAATTTTAGAATACTTAATAGGTATTATAATAATATCTTTAGTTTTGCATCTTTTATGAGTAACGAAATAGAACAAAAAGGTAAATCCATTTACAACGTAAAAATTAAAGGACAAATTTGTCATGTAACTTAAAATACTTTGAGATTAGATGAGATTAAAGTACCGAAACATGGTCAGTTATACATATATGATGATTAAGAAGCCATTTAACAGATATTCAATTCAAGCCAAAACAAAAAATATCATTAAAAAAATATAAAAACATTGACAGAAATCATGGAACACAATCCTATTGCTGGAAATTATAAACATTTGCATCAAATTGCGAATGTAGAAAAACTTCCTAATTACAAAATGATTTTTTTGAGAAAAGTGGTAATCAAAAGCATACATACAATAAATCGTTGACCCCAGAATGTGTTATCCAGTTGTAAAGAATAGCAATAGAATCATTATAATTAGTGAATCCATTGAATTTTCATTTCCTTGGGATTTTTTAAAAATTTAAAAATTAAAAATAAAATATACGTTCTATCGAAGGAAACTTTTCAAAATTGTTACTTGATATTGGGGAAGCAAAGATAAAAATATTCAAATTCCCTAAAATTTGGAAAACAAAACATGTATGTTCAAAAATATTTAAGAAAGCAATTCTTCAATGAAAAGTGTTATGCTTAATCTCATAATAAATACACATATTTCTTAAATAATAAAATTTTGAATCATATAGAAGGAAATCTCATGAACTTATTTTGAAAACTGGAGCAATTGACATGTTAAAAGAAATCTGTGTATATCTAATAGTTTGTGTGATGGTATTGGTTCAAAAATAACAAAATTATTAGAATATAATATTGAAGCAGACATAATAACTGGTGAAAAAATTGGTCAAAGAGTTGTCAGACCAAAAATTATATTAAATACTGGAAGCACACCTTCGTTACTATTCATTTTATACGGAAAGCAGTTTCCCTTAGTCTTAGCTTTTGCTATGAGAATGAATAAATCACAAGGTCAAACACTCGACAGGGTCCGTTTATACTTGAAAAACCATTGTTCTTACATGGGCAATTATATGTTGCGTTATCTAGATGCAAAACTGAAGATTGTATTTTTTTACAAAACGAAAATGAAAATAATAATGAAGTTAAAAATATTGTATGGAAAGAAATGCTTGAATAATATATATATATATATATATATATATATATATATATAATAATAATTTTATCGTTGAACGGACTAAAACAATTTATGACAATGATTACCAAATCTCATAGTTTATTATTAATATTTTTTAGACATTGTGATGCTAAATGAAGAAATAAAGTTCCCATATGAATATCATTTCTTCATTTAATATTATTACAAGACATTATGAAATAATATTATATGAAGTGTAGATAATAAAATAAAATTATATATTTTCAGTTTACATATATTTATTGAATAAAAATAATTGATTTTAATGTAAATAGTGTTCAATAATTTAAGTTTTTTAATTTTTTTAACAAACTGATTTTCATATGATTACTTCCACACGTATAACAAAATTATATAAATGTATTTTTATAGATTTTGTAAAACTATGAAATCATATAAATATTAATGCTGTCTTTAAACAATTAATATTTTAAAAATTTTGTATAATTTTTTTTAATACGTATTTATTAGGGTTCTAGGTGAGGGGCAGGCGGGTTCTTTGAAAAACATAATAATTTTATGGTATATTAAATAGTTATTATTCTAAAGTTGTGATAGCTATTTAAATTATACATGTGATGTCTGTCTTTCCGTGGTTAATTAGGGCTGATTAGCCTCGTGTCCAACTCTTCAATAGCGCCTCGCCAAAAAGCACTGTCTAAGATTTGGGCACAAGACTGATTGGCAATTAGTTCCACGGTTGTTATTATTACACTATTATCTAAATTTTTGATAATGACACATATTTATATCATGTCGTGTATTTATATGTATTGATCTAAAATAATTCAAATACTGATGTTAATAATATCAACAACAAAAAATTTAACGCACCTGTCTATTGGCCTCGTAGACTTGGGCAGCGTGGAAAAAATAAATAACACACCAAAACAAGTATATGATGTATTAATATTTTTAAAAGTATGGGGGTGTGGGCAGCATAAGGGGATTGTACACATTTTTTGGTAAGGTTCAATTCCAAGACAAAATTAAGGAATTTTTCATTATTTTGTGGGGGGGAGAGGGGGCTGTAGGAAGGATGTGGGGTCACCATGGTGGGTGTTGGAGGGCCTCAAATAATATAATATTAATAACGTTTCCACAAAATATTGTAAGTTTTTGTGGGGGTGTAGTGGGGGTCGGGGGGTAGGGGGAGGATGATAGAAAAATTTGGAAGACGTGAAATCACGGAAAAATGGAGAGAATTTTACCTTATTGTGTAGGGGGCTGTGGGGGGTCATCGAAGTTACGTAGGGAGGACAGTAGGGTGTAGTAAGGGGGGCGTAAGAGGGGTTTTACACTTTTTTTTCAGGTTTAATGACAGAGAAATATTAAGAATTTACCTTATTTCGTAGGGCGGGGGGTCGTTGGGGGCCTGTGGGAGGACATGGTGGTTTGGGCGGCCTCAAATAATAGAATAATAATGACGTTTCTACAAAATATTCTCAGTTTTCGAGGGAGAGGTAGTTGGGGATGTAGGGGGGGAGGATTACAAATCTGAATGACTTGGAAGTACGGAAAAATTGAGAGAGTTTTACCTTATTTTGTGGAGGGGTAGGGAGGGATTATCAAAGTCACGTGGGGGTTTTTACACATTCTTTGTCGGGTTTTAATCAAGGAGAAATACAAACAACGCGAATTTCGCCTAATTTTTTTTTGGGGGGGGGTGGAGGGGGGGCTAGGGGGTGTAATAAAATATCGATTAAAACTCAAAATACCTCCCCTTAATATTTAAACAGATATTTTCCTATCCCTTACCCATTCCTTAAGATTAAAGTTTTCTTCAATGTTCCAGCCTATTATTTGTACGATATTTATCTAAGTCTTTCAGCATCTGTTCTGTTTCTACAGAATGCTTCGGACGAGACACAATGTCTTAACAAAATTTAAAACATCGCATTTTCATTTTTCCTACGGTAACATCTCCTGTATTATTCTAAATTAATTATGGTCTATATTCTTTTTATTAACTGATTTTTTGTGCATTCATAAATTATTTTCTTTTAAACTTCTATACCTAGCTTTATTCTGTCTAATTTTATCCAGAAAATTTCTTTATTGATTGTATCGAATGCTGTTTTGACGTCTACAAAGACAGCATACAATTCATTGCCCCCTTGCTGTAGTTTATTTTCAATAAAACTATTTATTACAAATCATGGTCCTTTATTTTTCTTGGTACTCTAATGCCAACTATTCTTTTACTTTTTCAGCAATTATAATTGCTAATATCTTCTATCCTTCATTTAATAACGCAACTCCAATGTAGTTTTTAACGTTCTCTTACTCTTCCATGCCTAGTGATTCGGAAAGATTTTTGCTATTTTTCAGCCTTTAATAATTTGTGTTTCTTTACATGACACATTAAGCATGTTTGCTAATTCAATCATTTAGATCA
The DNA here is from genome assembly GCA_030522625.1 of Copidosoma aretas. NCBI lineage: Eukaryota > Metazoa > Arthropoda > Insecta > Hymenoptera > Encyrtidae > Copidosoma > Copidosoma aretas. Next base: position 7,387 of record JAPYYV010008041.1, on the reverse strand, counting down.
TAGGAAGATTTTTGAAATATACCCCGACAATTCCATTGTCTTCTTGGGCATTTCTGCCCCCCCCCTCCCCTTAGGACTTTCTAAAATTCAATGAACGATATGTCCCTGTCACAATCCTACCAAGACTTTGTTATTGATTTATACACTCCTTTTTTTGTTTCTCCTATAACATGCCTCATTGTTACCTCCTAACATATTTTGAAAATTATTCTTTTATGCCACTTTATGTATTCACATTAATTTTATTTGGTTCAAATGTCCAATCACTTTCGATAACTCATTAACATTTTTGCTTTCCGACACTTTACTTAGTTTTTCATCAAAATTTTTATTTTTTTTGCTTAATTTTTTTTTTAACTTCATTTTCGGCCTTAAATAAAACTTTTGTACATTATTTCTTTTATTCTTTGACCAGTATGTATGTTTACCTGTAATCTTTCTCATTTGCTCATTTACTCTAAAATCCTGTTTATCGATTTTTATATATTTTTCCTCTTTTTATTCTATCGTTTTTAGTTCCTCTGATACCTGCATGAATATATTATTCAACCTCTATGGTTTTTTTGTGATCTTAATCTCACCTTGGTTAATTAATTGATCTAGATAGTTCACATCTATCTCTTCCAACAAAAAAAAGTTCAGCACACTAAGAACTTCATACTAACAAATAAATTGGTATAAAATTGATAAAATAATTTATAACAATATTATTGAGTATAAACAATCATAAATAAATATAACTATTCATTATTCGTGTGTTTCAAGCATATCTATTTGCTTCCTGAGCGGTTTGAAAAAATAGATGAAAAAATCAGATAATATAAAATTTATATCAAAATTTTTTAAATATCCTTTTATAAGTTGATTGCTTATTATTAAAATAAATTTATGTATTAGAAAGTATAATTTATGAATTTTTAAAATACTCATATAAAAAAGCATGTTTGTATTAAAAATTTATGTATTATTCCATTATAAAAAAATTTTATAATTTGGGAATTGCATTAATATAGTTTTTTAGAATAATTGTATAAAAGATTAAAAAGAGTATAAGGGAGCCAAAAGGGGGCGCCAGGCGGTAAGGAAGTGGTGGGGGGCCAACAAATTCGTGTAAGGTGACGGTGGGAGGAATGTAGGGGAAGGGTTAGGGGCTGCTAAGGGGGGGGGGGGGATTTGGACAAAAATATTTTGAGTACGTATAACGGAGAAAACAATAGATCTTTCTCTCATTTTCTGGGGGCGCTGTGAGGGGGTTATAAAAAATGACCGACACAAATAACTATAAAATATAGGTAGATATATATATATATATATATATATCTCACAATACATTCATAGTGATAAGGTTGAAATCTTTTCCACCGCCTCAACCGCCTCTCAAATCACGGGTGAAATCGTTTGACTTCTACGTGTTTCGTAACACCGTTGTTGGTTTTTTCCCTGCCCTCACCCCCCACTTCACTTTCCTTCAAAAATTTTATCGTTTTCTCTGTGATTTTACGTAAAAAATCATTTTTAAAATTTGTCAGTTCCCCTCTTTAGCCCCCTGCGCCCATTCTCACCTCCCCTCAAACACTTAGAAACTTTTTAGGATTTGTCGACACACTTGAAGAACATACCTAGCATTTTTTCTTCTTTTTCCCCCCTTTCTCCAGAACTTCCGCCCTTTTTCTGTCTTTTCCCCCCCCCCCCCCCCCCCCCAATCCTCAATAACTTAAAAATTTTTACCCGATGTCTATTTTCATAGCCGAATATGGTCGGAGTCACCCAAAACACACTATATTTCCGAACTTGGCCGAAAAAACACGAATAATTCCGATTACAGACGGACCACCTCACGAAAGCCCTCTAACATCGTCAAACATTGCTGAAAGCAACCGATTGCATCCAAAGCCGCTTATTAACAGTCCCTTAGCACTTTTTATCTCTCCCGCACCACTTATGTAATAAATAGACGTGACCGTTAGTGATACGAGATATGAAACAGATAACGGCAAACCCGTAAGCTTAATACGGAAAAAAAAATATAATAAAAATCAATTACCTACAACGAAATAACCGAAAAGACTTGCACGCTTATAATAATTAATGATAGATCATTCATTCACTAATTAATAGTATAAACATAAAACCTTTTTCGATTTCAGGGTAAAGTACATGCGACAATAACAACCTATTGCAAAGATGGGGCAAAGCAACCGATTCATGCAGATGGTGCAAAAAAAAAACAGGCGATTGCAAACCATAATTGTGCTAAAATCTAGCAAACTATATCTGAATAGTGATAAGCTAAGATGTCCCAATCGAATACAATGTCTTTTTAATACAAAATATCATAAGCAATATAATTCTGTGTATTATACTTACTGTAGTGGTGTATTATACTTTGAATTATAATGTAAAAGTAATAAGTCAAAACACGCTGATTGCATCAGTGTCCTTATTTACCTCCCCGAACCGAAAAAATTAGGGGATATTTTTTATCCAAGTTGGCAAATTATAAACAACCGATTATGGAACAACCAGAAAATATCTTTTTTTCGTAACCGTAATCAATAAGTTACTCATTAAAACTCTTACTGTATTATATTTAAAATCCTAAGCTTTCAGATGGTACCACGAAAAATATATGGATAAATAAAAAAACTACGAATGTACCGAAGAACATTGATCGAGTAGTAGTATTAGAAAGGCAGTTGCAGAGAATCACCTTTTGTTTTGCTCAAACGCACACGTATTGAATATTTTAAAATTGTAATCCAAGTATCTACGAACGAATTGTATGGTATTAAGTCATTGTAATCATGTTATCCTATAGATGAGATACAGTTAATGTTTCATTATTTAATCTACTCTTTATTTATTTCAACAAAAAACAAATTTAGTAATCATACGTAATATGAATGGAAGCAGTTAATGTTTGTTTAAAAAAAAGATATAAATATTTATGATGGTGCATGTACGTTCTTACAGCAGTGATACTAAATGAAACAAAAAAATTTTAGTTAGTACCACTGATCACTGTAGCCAAATAAATAATCCACAGCGATGTATCAAAGGTAGTGCAATTATAGTGTCAATTATAATAATTTATAGCTTCGTGTGGTTTCAAATAATATTTGACTATTTAATAACTAAAGGAATTATCTTGCTTAAAATTATAATAATGATCATCTAGTAATACTGCCTAATCATAAATAGGGCAGTATCAAATGTAAAAAAATGTAAAGTAAGTAAACAATCAAATTATGAATCAATGAAATATTTTTAAAAGAATAAGTCGCAATGTTACTAACATAACTAACCAATAGAAAATCGTATTTATGAACAAATTATAAAAAGAAATTGTAATTGTAAGAATTACTTACAAAAAAAATTTTCAAAAAGTGTTTGAATTGAGTAAAGAATTATTTATTCATTCAAAGTTTACTAAATTATTAAAATAAAAAAAATATTTCTGCATAAATATTAAATAATATTTTATAAAAATGCAACTAATGTCAATTTTTCCAAAGTAAAAGACAAATTAAATTCGAAAAAGATGCTGGGAAAATAAAAAATTTTCTAGAAATTTAAATAAACTTTTAAAACAGTACGGCGAAAGATTGTGTATAATTCGTCGTAGAAACAATACAAAGAGCCATAATCAGTTGCAAAATAACTCCTTTAAAAATATAGTGCTTCAAACATAATGTACTTATGTTTAAGGTCTCAATTTTGATAAACAAAACTAACAGTAATTAAAAAAAAAAAAAAAGTTATCTCCGCAACAATTGGTCACATAGTTACTTTTTTTAAATAAAAATTTGCAGAAAAATTTAACCAATTCAATAAAATGAAGACAATAGTCTAATTGTAATGAAACTAAGAGATAAAAAATATGAAATTAGCCTTCAAATCGTTTTTACTGCAAAATGTTATTTAAATACAATAAAATCATAAATTTTATAATTAAATAATGAAACACACGATTACGTTAGTATGTAAAATCAAATACGGTAATGTTCGATCCTTTAAGACATTTTAGAACAAATTAAAACTTTAAAGTTTTTTTGGTTGCAAATTCCATTGTTTGTGAAGAATCCAGCGGATCAAGTAAAGTTCATAACTTCTACTTATACATAACGTAAACTCTATTTTGATAAATTTCGAGCAATATAATTTTATTCCACCAATAATTATTTATATAGAACAAAAAATAAAATTTTCGTGTTCTTTTATCTTTTTCGACCGGACTAATGGTGACAGAAGAAATTTTTTTTACTAAATTTTAGTTAAATTAGTGGGCTAAAACTTTTAACTAAAACATCAAGTCGCGCGGGAGCGCGACGAGGTAAGTTTGAGAAGCAGACGAAGCCTTGGTGCCCGTGCTACTATTAACTCGAGATTCGCATACTAGAATTTTGATATAGCGATAAAACGTGATTCTCGTCGGTACGCCCAGTGTATTTTGGTTTCATTCAGCCTCTCTTATCCCAAACAACAGCCCCTGACCAAGAAATTTTTATCATAAAATCGTTACATTACTGAAAACGAGAGATGCATACCTCGAAATGCTTAAATCAATATTTATCCAGAGCCAGTTTCTGCCAAAATGTATTTTTCCTATGAACTTAGCTGCGAGTCTAATTATGACTAAACATTGACTAAAACCGAACACTAGCACGACGGAAAGTACAAATGTCCCTTAACCTAATTACACTGGTAACAAGCTATATCAACGCAATAACTAAAACAAATAATACCTATTGATTTAATTAAAATTAATCTAATAGTCCAGAAGTTTGAAAACAATTTTTTTATTTTTTTTTGTATTTATTATCAGCCTAATTATCCAACAAACTTTACTGCCTGTACGTTCTATTAATAATTAAATCATTTAAATCATAGGTAGCTAATCACCAGTAATACAGTATGCTCGACTGTCTATACTTTATTTATTGATTCGGTTGTTTATATCGCTTACAAACCGAACTTCGTCAACCCAGTGCACTCTGCTGTACGCATTTTGCATAAAGGATAAATTAAGTTGAATAAACAGCCCATTGCCAGTACACCCTACTACCGAAACTTGTGTGTATTAGATAAATTGTTCTTATTACAAGCATTATTTCCCACATATAACCCTATGCACTCTACAACTGGAACATTTGTTTACTATTCAAATTTTTTGAAGTGAGTCCAACCCTAATTGACCAACTCCTAAGTCCTTAACGAAAATTTAGTTCTTTTTTCTGTAAAATTATCCTAATATTATCTACATTACTTAATTCTCTTGATTAGGTCAAGTATTTTTATACCCTCTCTTCTAAATATGTACTTTAGTAAACATTTCATTATACAGTTGTTTACATAAATTAAAACATATATCTCATATTATTTTTATCTATATATTCCAAAACACCTATCAGGCATATATACAGGTGAGCTAAACTTTTTCTTTGTCAAAATTACTTACACAATTCTAAAAAGTTCTTTAAATATATTAAAAAGTATACGACATTATATGCATTTGTGTAATGAATCTTATTTTGTATTATGATAATAAAATCGCAACAATGGAAGTCATTACAAATAAATATTTTTGTAAAACTATAGAATTATGCCCTATTTAAAAAATAATTATTATATTAAAATATAACCTATTAGGTGATCGAGAATTGATTTATATAGAAAAGTTTTAACTGAAAAGCCAGGAAAATCTATAAAAAAAAAAAATTTCAGATATCTCATAAATACATAAATACAATTTAAAAATATATTTATGATCATCATTTAACTAAACTTATAACTGTTGAAACAGTTTTTTACAAAAAGCAATTTCATCAAAGTTATTTGATTTTTGCAAGGAACAGAATTTCCTAAGGTGCAGGTAATATAACGGATTAACAAGATTTTTACACTAGCGTGATAATTCTTTTTATGCATTAAAGAGCTGGATTTTCTACATCCAATACAAAATCTTCTGTGAAATGGTTTTGATATTGATACAAAATTATGTCACTAGAAATATTTTCCCAAAGCAAAGTTCATGCGAAAAATAATCATAAATAATAAAGCAACATGACAGTAGTTTCTTCTTTTAAAATTTAATAATTTTGAGTATAATATGAAATAAATTAGATAGCTTTTGACAAATCATTATGATTTATCATCATATTTATCATTTTATTAAATCATTATGATCAAGCGATTTATTACAAATAACATTGTATGTTCCTAAATAACTAAACAATTAAAATCATTTTACCTTATTTAATATCAGTTTGGAAGAAAAACGTTAAATATATCTCGGAGGAAAAATAGTTATCATTACAATAGCATTGTTTTAAATTTTGTTTTTTATCATATAAAAAAATTTTAAATTATCAATATAACATTGAGACGTAATATATTTGTATGTAAAATTTTTTTGCAGTGTGAACGATCAACATAATTAGTATGATAATATTAATATTATAAAAAAAATATAAGAATTGTGAGAATAATAATCTTGGAAATAATATTAATTAATACATTTTATATAAAGAATAATAGAAACGAAAGAAAAAACAGGATGGAGAAAAATAATAAAATATTAATTTATATATAGAATATAAATATTAGGGTTTGGCGCGCGGAGCGCGCATGGGGACAGAGCCCCACCAGTATATTTATATGTATGAGGGTGTCCGTTATTTATCAATTTTGACCTTTTCATCATATTCCACCGGGAATCTCTTCGTTCTATACTAAAATGATAATCCGTACCCTAAAAAACCGAAAATTTTGGATGTAACACGTATCCCTAGATTCAATTTGATTTCCCATTTAAATAGCATAGGATTTTAAAATTTCAACCTCGTTCGATTTTTTTGACCACTTGAAGTATCAATTCTGGATTTTTAAATCATACCATTAAATTACATGTCATTTGGACTTCATTAATCGAAGCCTTCGAAGACCAAAATCATATTTTTCCAACTGCTTATTTTGAGCTGGAAAAAATCAATTAATTAAGTCCAAGTGACATGTTATTTAATGGTATAATTTAAAAATCAAGAAAATATATTCAAAGGCGTCAAAATATCAAACAAGGTTAATGTTTGAAAATCCCATGCTATTTAAATGGGAAATCAAATTGCGTCTGGAGGCACATGTCGAATCCGAAATTCGAAGTTTTCAGGATATGAATTAACGTTTTTTAGGATACAAGAAAGAGATACGAGGGGGTATATGATTAAAAAGTCAAAATCGGTAAATAACGGACACTCTACTATATATATATATATATATATAGTTATTTTGGTGGGTTCGTCCACACCCCCCCCCCCCCCCCCCCTTGTCCCCCCCCCCCCCCCCCCCGCCCCCCCCCCCCCACCGCCACCCCCCCCCCCACACCACCACG
>JAPYYV010008040.1:0-12923 GCA_030522625.1 Copidosoma aretas | reverse complement strand
AAGCGTGTTATCGCCTCGCCGGCACAATTCAATCTGCCCTCAGTTAGAAGTATTACGGCTCTCCGACGCTGGTGACGCTCAAGGCACACTCACACAACAGATTATATATTTAAATTGATCGTGAAAATAAATCAGAAATAGAAAATATAGTTTGGGATGAAATTTTCTCCATTTAATTTAATGTTATTTGAAAAAACTCAAAAAATATACTTTGCTGTTAGCATGACAAAAAAATAAATGTTAGAATTAGATGGAAAATTATTTAAATCTTCTTTTATGACATGATAAAACTCGTATTTATATGATTATCGTACAATTTATACAATTATTTTTACCTGTAATGGAACGAAAATTATATTCCTCTACAATTGAATTTTATGTTTTTATATTTTTATATTTCAGTTTTTTTTAATTATTATTATAATTGAAATGTAAGTTAACTTCCATGATTGTTTATGTAAAAATTTTATGTTCCAGTACACGCACTGCTTGGAAAAGTCGAAGACAGTAGGGTAAACTTTACTGAATTATTTGAATGTATTTCAGTAAAGAGGGATTGGGGATTTCTGTTTTCTCGTGGAAAGTAGGGCTAACGGCGAGAACCACGGTTTCGATATTCAAATTGTTTATTAATTGTACATTCCATAGGTTCAATTTTATCATGTAGTAAAATTATACTTATTAATTAATGTAATTTATAAACTTGTTGGAAATCTAAAAAAAAAAACTACGCACCATAGCAATACCTCATAGGTGGTGTGGAAATTTGCTAAACATTGTATACATGTAGAATAATGAAAAAATTGTTAAGAGGGTAATTTACAAGAAAAGAAGTTTTATCTTATTATAATAAGACATAAGAAAAGAAGATCAAAATTGTTTAGTCATGGTTTCAACGAATTAAACATAAAATAATGTTGTTCTGTAGCAGGAGGAGGAGATTAGACTGTGGTCTTAATATAACATAGTAAGTGTAAGAGGTCAGTAAAGGGGCTGTAGTGGGAGGGGGGGGGGGGGGCTGTAAATTTTTACGGGACTGAAAAAACGGGGAAATATAAGGAATTTTATCCTATTCTGTGGAGGGGAGGGGGGGGGGTGTAAGGGGTTTTTTTCGAAAAATTTGAGGGGATATCTTAATTTTGACGTGACTATAATAGTAAGTGTAAGGGGTCGGTGGAGGGGCTGTGGGGGGATATGTGGTATAACAGAGAAATATAAGGAATTTCATTCTATCATCCGGGGGTATTGTGAGGGGGGGCAAAGGGTGAGTGTGGGAGGGTTGTGGGGGTCTTATCGCCAGACCCACCAAAATTACTATATAATATATATGTATATATATATATATATATGTATGTATGTGTATGTGTGTGTGTGTGAAGGTATTTTTTTCAGTTTGAGATTTTAAATACATTACATATTACTAAAGCTCACTTTTGACAAAAAAGTATATATTAATGATTAATAATTACTATCAGATAATTAAGTCACTGTTAAAATAAAATAAAAAGATTGAGATTAAAGAAAATTGTATAAATAATTATAAATACGATCATATAATTGAGTTACTGCAAAAAAAGTTAAAAAAAGCGAACAATAAAGTTGCAAAATTTATTTAAGAATCATCTAAAAGAGACAAGCACTATTAATCTCCAAAGTCAGTTTTAAATCGCACTTTTAACACTACTTTTCACTTTACTACGTTGAATTTGCTTCATTTCATCCTTCTTCTCTGCAACAGTTTATCCCTTTCCTTAGTTTATTCTTAGGTTAGGTTTTTGTTCTTATTTACCATCATTTGATTTCTTCAGTTTCTTTACTTTTCCTAATTACTTTTGTTAGTATTTCAATTTCTTTGGCATCTTGACTTAATACATCTTCTATTTCTTTCTCGTTTCTTGTCTTTTCGCATACATTAAGTACGTGTCTATGATCTTCTATTTCTTTCTTGCAGATTCTTCGCACCTAATCTTTCTCTTCTTTCTAGAAGTCTTTTTCTTTAAGTTCATTTCCACATCTAAATCTGGCCACTAGTTTCCTATCTTTCGATGTCATCTTTTCTTAAATAGTTTGGTTCCTCCTCAGTTCATATATTGTTGTATATTTTATTATATCTTGAATTTCTAAGCTTTTGTATTCTGCTCTCTTTTTCTTTTTGTTCTTTGTTTGACAGTTCTTTCTCTCTTACTTCCTCTTTGAATTCCGCCCCTATCATATCTCGTTATTTAATGACTTTCTCCTCTCTTAGTGTTTCAGGCCTCTTTTTTCATACACTTCCAATGAATTCTCTTTCCTTGTCTTTGTCTTTCTCTCGTATACTTTTCTTCACTATCCTCGTTTTTGAATCCCTAATTTTTTTTTCAAATTTCAATGCTCATCCAAGCGCTTTTGTTTTTAATTTTTCTAATTTTCATTCTTCTTTAAATATATAATTTGCTGTTTTGTAGTCTAGCCCTATTATCCATTTGACATTCTTTCCTTTGAACGCTTTCTAATCTCTCATCTTCTTGCCAGTCCCAATATTTCTGCTCCAAAGAGTGCTATACTTTCCACTAATGCAACAAATAATTTCATCCAGCCAAAGTTGTTCTTGACAATTTCTTTCTCCTATGCTCTATGCGTTTTTTATAGCGATTATTACCTTTCTCTTTCTCTCCTTCATGTGTTTTTGATTACTACCATTCATCTGTAGGATGTATCTTAAATATCTTATTTCATCAACTTCTTCCGGTTCTTTTTCTCCCCATTTCCAGATTTTATACTTTCTCTTTTTCCTTTCAAATAGTAAAATTTTTGTCTTTGTGTCACTTAGTATCATCTTCTTTCTTTCTAAGAACTTTTTGAGTCTTGTCAGCATTTCTTTAAGTTCTCCTTCTCTATCTGCTATTAATACGATGTCATCTATGTATGACAAGCTCCATACCTTTTCGTAGCTCATTCTGCATCCTCTTAATTGTCCTTTTTTATTTCTCCTTCCAGGTCCCCTAGATAAACATTGAATAGGGTCGGGCTTAGTAGGCATCCTTGTCTTACATCTTTCTCTGTCCCGAATTCTTCTCATACTGTTTCTCTCACTTTCACTACAATGTGTGTTTCTTTGTATACGTCCATTATTCTATTCGTTAGTTTTTTGATTACCTCAATATCTCGTAACCTATCCTCTAGTATATTTCGATCTACTCTGTCGAATGCCTCCTTGAGGTCTATAAAGCACGTAAAAATTTTTTCTTTCGGTTTGCTCAATCTATCTTCTACTATGTGTTTCAGAGTGCATATTGCTTCTGTGACTCCTCTCCCTACTCTGAAGCCAAATTGGCTTTCTGCCAATTTTCCTTCTAATTCTTTTCTTAACATTTCATTTAATATGCTTGCATATATTTTATAGGCTGTACACGTTAAAGTTATACCTGTGTAGTTATCTAGATTGTTTTTCTCACCTTTTTTGTAGACCGGACATATTATCCCTCTTTTCCATTGTTCTGGAATTTTTCCTTCTTCCCACACTTTTTCAATCAGCTCCCATAGTGCTGTATCTATTTCTTTGGGCATATACTTCCATACTTCATTTTCCAACTTATTAACTCCTGGGGCTTTTGTAAGTTTTAATTTTGTTCTTTGTCTTCCAAATTCTTCCTCGCTCAATTTTTCATGGTAATAAATATCAGAATTTAAAAAAATAATAATTATTTTATAATATTTTTTTCATGATTTTAAATTTCGCATTTTTAAAATTTCTTGATTGTTTCTGGTGGGAAAACACATTTCTAAGACATTTAAAATAGTCTATTTCTACGTAAAATTATCCGAGAAGTAGCTCATATTCGAAATTTTTTCATCTAAAACCCTCTGTTTCTGAGACATTGTCCAATAACTCAAAAAAAGTCCGTTTTGCGAGTTGTTTTGCAATGACATTCAGACAGCGCTGCTCCGGTTCATTAATTTTTGCTATGACACTACTGTATTTCTTAAAATCTTTGATTTCAGCCCCAATTCATAATTTCCCATCCAGTTTCCCGAACATCCCCATTTTTGAACCGCTGACCACCCGACTAGTATTCGTCTGGCACGACTAATTGCTGATTTTCTTTGCGATGCACTATTGATTCATTAAGGGATTGTCACCATATCAGTACAATTTTTTATCCTCTATAAGCCAGTCTTTAAACTTTATTGGGTTTTCCGTCACGTATTTTATCATTTTAACATACCACTCGTCGGCCATCTTGCTAAACGCGGCGATCTCGACCTCTTTGCCCGGCAATCGAGAAAGCGTGCCTGGCACGTGATTTATGCCACCCTTAACATAGACGTTTTTGAAGTCCTACTGGGACATTTCTAAGGCCCACCTAGCTAATCTACCGTCCAGCTCTCGTAATTTTTTATCCACTATACCGTGCTGTGATCGATTATCACCGTAAAGCAGTACCGTTCTAGATACGGCCAAAGTTTTTTAAGGGAAATTCACAGCAAGACACTCTTTCTCGGTGACACTGTAATTCTTTTCGGCCGACAAAAGTACTCGGCTCAAATACCAAATACACAATTGGATGCTCGCCATCCTCGCTTTCTTGCGCTCACACGGCTTCTATCGCATAATTACTGACATCAGTTTGTAGTGTAAAAGGCTTGTTAAAATCCGGCTTCGCAAACCCCAGCGCTTCCTGCAACGCTCGTTTCAATATCTCAAACACTTCCTGCTGCTATAATCAGGCAACGTCTTCTCATCTGTACCCTCCTTGAATAAATGTTCCAATAAACTATATCCCAAGTGCTTAATCCCAAATAACCCAACTGGCTTTCTCGCCTACACTTTTGATTACCAAATGAATAAACTATATCCCAAGAGCTTAATCCCAAGTAACTTAACTGACTTGCTCGCCTGCGCTTTTGATTATTAAATGAATAAACTATTAACTATATCCCAAACACTTAATCTCAAGTAACCCCACTAGCTTGCTCTATTATTTTTAACTAAATAACTAATGACCCAGAGTGCTGAATTTCCTGGCGTTTTAATTGAAAACGCTATTATGAAGTATTTAGAAATATTTAGCACAGCAGCCACTGTAAAGTAATCTTTGAAAGTCTATTTTGTACTACTAAAAAACGAACGCTCTCGCTGTGTTTTTCAGGCTTGAGACCGGCACATACACAGGGGTCACATTACGCACCCGTTTTATTTTATTACTTCTTCAATGACTCAAATAAAAAAATTACATACGATTTGTTGGTACTCTTGTTGAGTGTATGTCGCAAAAAAATTTACGTTTCGGTTTTGTTTTGATAAAATTGAGGTACTACGCAAGTTTTCAATGATTACTTTGTTAAATACGCATAAAAATTATAATTGTAATAATAATAACAGCAACAGTAGAAATAATATTATTGAAAATTGTAGAAAGTAAATTAAAAATGATTTAGGTCTTACTTGATTGTTAGCGCGCGTAATGCACGCGTGCTTTTTGGGGAAATCGATCAAAACGCCAACATGACTGGTACCTTGCACCTTGTACTGTCGTCTCATTGTATTGCCAATTTGTCAGTACCCGCAATTGTTTTCTACAAAATAACCTGCATTATTGTTGATTATACATCGTTTTATCTCATAGAAAGGAATTAACTCAACATCAAAGGAAACATCAAAGGAAACATCAAAGGAACATTTTTAACTGTTAAACGCAAAACATGTTTACGCTATCAAAAACGCAGTGATACATAAATTTTTTCTCCATTCGCTGCTCTAATTACCCTCCAAGAAGTACAAATATAAGATTTTTGTTTTTCAGCAGGTTTCGTCCGGATTTAATATATCTAATTTAATTTCGAAAAAAATTTCTGTCTCTGTTTTCAATAAGTAAGAAAGCAGTCATTTTCAATATATTTTCTAAGATTTTTAATAATATTATTATTACTGTTGCTGCTGTTATTCATTCAACAAATAAATATTCAGTCAAACGAGCGCACAGGGTCATAGGGTTTACGCACTCGGGATTGGTCAAATTGGGCGTATAGCGTCGTTTCAGACATTTGAACTGCACGCTGCTGCTCCGCCAATGCGCTGCTTTTGACGGCTTTTTGTTACTGCGCATGTGGCGAAGTCCCGAAAATCTGGAAGCCTTGGGGCCTACAAACGCACTGCCCGGCACATGTATCTTTTCCAGTGGCGGGGCGGAGCGTACCTAACGTATAGGTCTTTCTGTCTTTCCTACCTGCATCTGAATTCCTGAATATCCTCCAGCACCAACTTAGTATCAACTGAGCACCTATTTGTTTACGGTGATCCGGCAGCAGGTTACGATGAACTGTCTCGGTGACATTTATCCGAGACGGCAGCTTCACAAGTCAAGACACCATATAACGAACGCTTATTATTAAATCGTTAACCTTTTTTTCCTTTCCCTGTGTTTACCAGCGCAAGTAGTCTAAAAAATCCTCCCGATCGCATTTGCCTATGAATTGTCGCTTGCACGCTCGCTTGAACTCACTCAACGTCGTAATCCCGCTTTTAACCGCCTAATACCACAAGCTGGCTCGCTTAAGCAAAATGATAAAGCACGGCATGGAAATAATCGTCCTCCGCCGCTCTCACACTTCCGCGGCAGTCCTCGAGGCACTCTAAGAAATCTTTGGGATCATCGTTTTTGTCCTCCCCCAGAACTGCTACTTCCAGTCGTCTCGTTATTTGGATGGCACGGGTTTTCTCCGCACCCTTTATCAGTCTTACGGCTCCACCTCCCGGTAGATTCAAACTCGCTCTTACTATTCGAACTCACATCGTGGCACGATCGATGAGGGCTACGTCGGAGCCGCTGTTATTCACGCTCCTTACTTCCACGCACCGTATCTTGTCGATCATCTCGTGTTACTGGCTGCCTACCCCCGGACGCTCTACGGTTTGATTCGTAGTGCATTGCTGGCTCTAAAAAAGGCGGCACGGTTCGACTTGGTTGCGTCCGTCGAAAGTATAGCAGAGGTTGACCCGCCAGTGGAAGCAACGGTGGAGTGCCTGGCTCACGAATACCCCTTCGCGAAGGCTTGAACCCCTTTGACCTAGTCCGCTAGTCCGCTGGGGCGGCACGGGATGACAAGCATCCCCGTGATCGATACTTCAGCGCTGGAACGGCCCAAATTATTATCGAAGAGATTGACGTGCTTATTATTTAGCGCCAAATCATTATTAGTCTTATGTCGCCGGAGCCATCCAAAATTCTCGGCCGGCTGGTATCAGCAGCCAGGAATAAGTTAGTTCATACCGACACCTCCATCCCGCATCGCTATCCAAACTGCTACTTTCGCGTGCCCGATTAATAAAATCCTCCGTCACGCGCGCATAAGTCTCGTTTAAGTGCCAGTTTCCCGCCCCTGTCGATGAGGCACGCTCACTGTCTGACCAGTTTATCTCGACAGCGGCAGTCGGATACAACGCGGAACTCATGTGTGCATCGGATCTGCGGCCACATGGCACATTTGACAGCTTTTCTGTACTGTAAGGAACGTGCGTCTTTGACAGTAGTGGAACTGACAACGCGGGCAATACAAAACTCCTCCGAGGAACATTGTCTTGTCGCCGCTCTAGCCCGCTAAATTTACACTGGCCTACTGCACTACATGGCACCCCCGTCGGCCCACTCAAATTAGATAAACGCAAGGGCACTTAGCCCTGAGAGACCGTTGCAGGGGGACCACCCAATACCTTCAACCCCGTCACCCTCGCTTCGGCTGCTCGGGCTTAAGACCGTCTAGAGGTCTCAAAATGATCAAGCATGCTGGAAAACTCTAACCTGAGCTGTCCATTTCCGGTAAATGGAAACAATCCCTCTCGTCAGAGGTTAGCTTGGCCCTGCAGCGAGAACTAGGATCCCCTATCGCAAAATAACGCCACCATTATAGGTGAGGCGTACACGGGGGTCGTGGTTGTCGTGGTCGACACAGACGCAGGGCGTGTGAGTGAAATAAAAAATTCGAGCCTCCTTCCGGCATCTGAGAAAGGTCAAACCCCTTCCCGCAGCACCACCCTGGCTTACCGGTGCCAAAGCATAATGGTTATTTCGCGCCCCGAGTCCTGCCTCTGTCTCGGCCACTTGATTCACGAGACGCAACTAGCTTTTACTCCCAGACGGTCGGCCTGCGGCCACCCAATAGCACTCGTAACGTGGTATGTCGTCATTTTTGGGCTACATCTACATTATACGGCTCCCCAGTAGACGATCATGCAACACTAGCTCTGTGCTTTCTATGCTTGACATGCGCCCAAAAAGCTAACTCGCGACCTCATGCAGCAGCAGTGTGTTCAGGGCCCGCTTAAAATTGTGTTACCGCGTGCCGTGGCGACGCAGCAGGCATACTTTTCTCTAATGAAACCATTATATCTTTTTTTTATTAAATACTTCATGATACGAACGGAAATTACGAACGAGCAAATGTACAATAAAAACAATAATCAATTATTTGCAATAATCAATTATAATCGGTTATGATCGATAATATTTACAATAATCAATTTGGGCTACCCCACACGTGCTCCAATTATACTCGACTATCTCATAATAAACTATTGACCAAAACAATAAATAATAAAGAAGAATAATAATCTCGCGGCACGATCTCCTGACCTTGCCTGGCTCACACAATCCCACCCAGCGCACTTCCCAAACGAAACGCACACGCAACAAAAAAAAGAAATTACAATGTAACACGTTAGGCGTTGTACTCCAGTCTCCATCTGTAAAAGAAAATCACAAAATGATGGAAGGTGGAGAAGAGAGCCTGCAGCACGTATTTACTGAGTAGGCAAAAGCGTGCACAGTAAACAGGGTGCCTTCTCGTTTCCAGAATACAGCCTTACTCTGCTATAGGCTTTCAGGCATCTCTTGTTCTATCTCTTTCTCCTCTCGCAGCACCAACGAGCCATAACGCAACATGCCTGTCTCATGCGTTCCAAAACTCCTTCGCTATAAAATTTCCGGCCTAACATTTCGACAATAAAAACCACGAAAATTTTCCTCCCATGGATGCGCACACGCTACTCGCGATTTCAGCGGTTCCGCGACAAAAAGCCCCACTAGTCAAGCGCCATTTTGTGTCGATGCTTTTTTCGGTCTGCTCGCGCGGTCGGCGCATCCGCAAGTGGTCCCAATAGCCTCGCACGTTGAGACTCCTTACCTGGCTATACCGCTCTTCTGCTCCTTCCCGAACTCCTGAAAATAAATACAGTGGGAGGAATCTGTCGCGGGTGAGGTGTCAGGAACGGGTCACTCCTGAGGTAAACAGCCGACACGCAAAGAAAGACAACACAAGGGAAATTAGGTTTCACCGTTTATTTCTTCTCGCTCAAAAATTACTCGAAAAAATTACATGCCAGCTTAGCTTGGCAATATAAACCCCTGGCACACATATTCCCTCTTGATCTCTCTCTCTCATACACACGATGCACAACCCATGGCTCCTTGTCGACAAGGAGAACCGGCTTCCGCGACTTGTTCCGGAGACACCCATCCCAGTGCGCTTTCTCTCTCTCTTTCTCTCTCTACTTAGTGCTTCTTCAAAAGTACTTGAACTAATAGTGCATAGTCGGTTTCAGATTATATTGAGCGAATGAACATACTTGATCTTTATCAGTCGGGTTTCTGTCCATTGCATAGTACACAATTAGCCATCGTTAAAATAGTTGATAACATTAGGGTAGCCATAGAAAAAAAACATGTATTGTTGCTGATAGCTATTGATTTTTCTCGTGTCTTCGACACCGTTAACATCATGTTACTTCGGGACAAACGTCGTAGACTCGGCTTCTCTTGGTATGCTTGCAATTGGTTTGAATCGTACACGTCTTATCGGTCACAAGTTGTGTTATCTACATTAAACGAACGTTCTTAATCTCTGATAAGACACTATGGGATTCCTCAGGGGTTAGTATTGGGGCCATTGCTTTTTTCCCTTTTCATTACCGATATCGGATCTGCACTTAGTTACTGGTCTCACCATCTTTATACATATGACTTCTGTATATGCATTCATTGCCCATTCACTGATCTTCCTAACATCGTGTGTCAAGTAAACAAGGATTCGGAAGCCGGAACACGGCTACTGAAATCCGTAGATCTGATTATATTACCCCTACTTACAAAAATCAAAGTTTCTGCTGTTTGCGCTCAGAATTAAATACCTCAGTCTTACTTTTCTAGCTTCAGTGTTGCGGAATGGCCAACCAATATATTTATTCAACAGACTCTGATTTAGACTTCCAGACAAACCTAATACAAAGCTAGCTTCACCCCTCGACCTCATGATCCCCGGTCCGGGTCTCCAGTATTAACGTGACTCTTTTCACGTGGGTGCTGCCCACAAATGGAGCAATTTTCCAAAGGATTTACACCAACTGTACTTAAGACAATGCTTTACACGTTTACTTTTTAAGTATTACTTAGATTTATTGGAAACTAACGCTTCATCGGTCAACCGATAAAATCAATAGTGACACCTTATTCGTTGTAATATCATTGTTAATATGTATTATTAATATTATTCTTTTTTTGTTTTTTTTATTACCATTGAATATATTTTTACATTTTATCATTTTGTTATTCTTGTCCAAAGCGCTGATTGATTACTTGGGCACTGATTGTCTGTTGCCCGTCATTATGTAAAATTTTATAAATTCTTGAAAATTTTGTAAGTCAATTAGGCTATACAGGACCTCCGAGCTTTTACTCCGGGTCGAAGTTCTTAGTCTTATAAATAAATGAATTCTAAATTCTAAATTATCTTTGTCTCTTTCTCTCTCTCTCTCTCTCTCTCTCTCTCTCTCTTTCTCTCTCTGAATGAGACAGTCATTGAAACCTGCGACGAAGTTAAACTCTTGGGAGTCATTCTTGATTCAACATTTACTTTTAAAGCACATTGCATAGGCACGGCAAAGAAATGTCATGACAATCTAGCACAAATTCGGTGAATGGAAGACAGTGTACTTAAAGATACTCGGCTACTACTTGTCCGCTCCCTCGTGTTTCCACACCTGGACTACTGCTCGTCACAGCTATATGAAATCGCCCAAGAGCTTGCTATTAAGCTTGTTAGATGCAAGAACGCTGCTCTTCGCTTCGTTGACGATGTGATAAAATCTTAACACATTACACTAGCCTTTATCAAGCGCAACATCTTGTCGTTTACTAGCCAAGTGCTTTATAATATGCTCTGTCTGTTGAACAGGGTACTGGCAGTCTAGTACCCCAGACTACCTAGCTGATGGTTTCAGCTTCAGGGTCGTCCCAGATAATACGAGAAACTTGAGAACATCCAATACGAACTCGTTGTCCACGAGGCATTGCTTGATGTTTACAAGGCACACAAACGTTTACCAGACTTTTCTTTCTTAAATAGTTATATAATTTTTGATATGACGATGAAAAGAGCGAGATTATTAAAGTACTCAACTCTGTTTATTTAAGTTGCTATTCATTGAATAATAAGATGGACTGATTTGCATGTAATTTGTTACGAATAAATATTGTACTTGTGCGGTACTTGGGCGGCACTTGGGATTTAAGCGGTACATTTGCGGGACCTTAGCCGTACTTAAGCGGGACTTGAGCGGTACTTGAGCGGAACTTGTGCGATACTTAGACAGTACATTGGCGGGACTTGCATGGAACTTGAGCGGTACTTGTACGGTACTTTGGCGGGACTTGGGACTCAAGCAGTACTTCGGCGGGACTTGAGCCGTACTTGAGCAGTACTTCCGTGGGACTTGGGCAGTACATGTGCGGCACTTGGGCGGGGCTTGTGCGGTACTTGGGCGGGACTTGGGCAGGACTTGGGACTTGAGCGGGACTTCGGCGCTCGAGTCCCAAGTCCCACCCAAGTCCTGCCCAAGTCCTGCCTACGTACCGCACAAGTACCGCTTAAGTCCCGCTCAAGTACGGCACAAGTCTCGCCAAAGTACCACACAAGTCCCACCCAAGTACCGCACAAATCCCACCCAAATACCGCACAAGTACTGTGCAAGTACCGCACAAGTCCCACCCAAGTACCGAACAAGTACTGTCCAAGTATCGAACAAAACCTGTCCAAGTACCGCACAAGTACTGCGCAAGTCCCGCGCAAGTCTCGCCCAAGTACCGTCCAAGTACCGCACAAGTCCCGCCAAAGTACCACACAATTTTCACTCAAGTCCCGCTCAAGTACGGCGTAAGACCCGCTGAAGTACCGCTTACGTCCAAGTCAAGCCCCAGTCCCGTCCAAGTACCGCACATGTACCGAATAAGTACCGCCGAAGCGCTGCACAAGTACTACCTTAAGTCCCGCCCAAGCACCGCATAAGTCCGGTTCAAGTACCGATCCAGTCCCGCCCAAGTATCGCACAAGTACTGCGCAAGTCCCGCCCAAGTCCTGCCCAAGTACTGAAAAAGTACCATCCATTTACCGCACAAATCCTGCCCAAGTCCCGCAAAAGTTCCGCTCAAGTTCCGCTAAAATACGGCTTGAGTCCCGCTGAAGTACCGCTTAAGTCCCATGTCAAGCCCCAGTCCCGTCCAAGTACCGCACATGTACCGCCCAAGTACCGCCTAAGTCCCAACCAAGCGCCGCACAAGTAATGCTTAAGTTCCACCCAAGTACCGCACAAGTATCGTCCAAGTACCGATCAAGTCCCGCCCAAGTACCGCACAAGTACTGCGCGAGACCATCGCATAGTTAAAACAGTTAACTCTGGCCTCATATGTGTTTAAGATTAAGCAAAAAATATGTTTTCTGTGAATGTATCGAAAACTTTGGTTCGGTTCGTGCGCCAATATGATCAACATCCGCAGTTTAACCGATATTGCTCCATCTCTTAAGGTGGCTCATCACCTTTTTGAAAGTCGGGCCATTGCACCCAAATTGAAATCTATTGTAGAATATGACTCAACGGATGTACATTTAAAATTTCA
>JAPYYV010008039.1:2811-15736 GCA_030522625.1 Copidosoma aretas | reverse complement strand
AAATAACAACTTTTCACGTGATTCCAACAGTTTTATAGGTTAGGAAACCTCTCAAAAATATTAATAGTAATTTTTCCGTATTTCTCGATACAGGAGCTAATAGCTACAGAAATTTTCATGGTACTATGTCCATGTGCTTGAGATATTTACGTTTTCAATTGAAAAAATAACAATTTTCCACCTAATTCAAACAGTTTTATAGGCTAGGAAACCTCTGAAAGTAATTTTTATGTGTTCCTCAGTACAGGTGCTACTAGCTGCAAAAAGTTTTATGGTTCTATATTTATTTGTTTAATAGATTTACGTTTTTAATTAAAAAAAAAATTTTTCTCACGTGATTTCAACAGCTTTTATAGGTTAGGAAATAACTCTCCAGTGTTGACTATAGTTTTTCTCTATTCCGAGTTCAATAAGCTACAAGCTCCAAAAAGTTTTATCGTTTTATCTTTCTCCGTTCTGGAGATTTACGATTCAGAAAGAAAAAAAACCCGATTTTTCCCACTGTGCGACGCTGGCAGCCCATGCTACTGATAGAAGGTTCGAGTCTCAGCAGCAACAAAATTTATAATTTCATTTTCTATTTGTACAATTTTCATGTAGTTAGAAAACTTTAATTTGATTAATCTTTCCAAAAAATTGTAGTAATTTTTTATGAATTTATAATACTCTTTCAATGAACAATTTTCTCGGTGTTGCGACTACTGTATAATGTGCCCGTGAAATCGCTTGCGCATACAAGCTAACTTGAGGGAACGTAAGGATACTCGAGATAGTGCGAGGGTACACCTGACAGCTCAGGAGTGCCCGAGCTTACCCGAGAGAGTGCGAGGGTATACACGAGAGCACGGGGGCATGAAGGAGCGCTTGAGCTTACCTCAGAGTCTGCTGGCATATACGCGACACCACGGGAAATATGCGTAGAAGCATAAGGAAGCGCTAGAGCTTACATGAGAGGCTGCTAGCGTACATATAATAGCACAGAGGCATACGTAAACACGCTTGGGTGCTTGAGTACCCGAGGGACTGCTAACGTAGGTGCCAGAGCACCGCGGGGGTTCACCCGAAAATGCTAGCGAATACGCTACATCGTACAGAAGCAGGCGGACGAAAAATACATGCGAATGCACAAGGGCATTCTGAGTATCTGAGAAACTTTTAGCGCATACAAGACAAGCACAAGGGCATATACGCAAGTGCATGTGAGGCACGCGCAAGTATACGAGACTCTTCGAATATGTTTTAGTTTACTCTTGTGCTAACTAGAGTCACTGAAGTTTTATTGTACGCGAGATTAAATACCAGCTGCTACTAGCGACTGATGACGATCACTTAACTCTGTCATGGCTCGGACCTACTCTGGCAGCAATCCTTGTGGACCCCAGTGTCTTTAATGTCACATGGGTTTTATCCCTAGAGCACTCGCTTGTCGTGCTACTATAAACAAGGAGAAACATGTGTATTTTATGGAAAGCTGGTCTCCATACTTTTGAAGTGTGTATAATTTATATTTTCTTAGCACATTTTTTAATCCAAGTACGGTGAAAGTGTTTCCGTATTCTCTGAGATTCTCCCAGTCTATACGGTTTTACACCCTTTGGGGATTTGCGTTAGTCCTGAGTCATTATAATAATACTCATAATTGCGCTTACATCGCACGTCGACTCTCGTTCATCCTGCAATGCACACATAACTTCCTGGACTTATATCAAACACCAGTGGACCGAGACACTGCACTCACAATAGTATAAAAATTCGTTACTTCGAACGCAGTCGAAGATGCACTGGAAAAATTCATCGCTGCTGGCAACCTCTTCCTACAGTAGGTCTAGGGACAGTGCGGCAGATAGGGTCACATGATTTTTATGGGCTCCGCCGTTTATAGCACTTCATACTGTTTTTTAGCATATACAGATACCTAGTCAATTAGTCTATAAGAATCAAACAATAATTTAGAATAATCTGTATTATGTTATTACTAATTTCTTTTTCTATACTTCGCTTATTTATATTATATTCTTGTTGAAAAGTAATTCAGTTATTTATTTATTTATTTATTCACTACATAATGTACATAAATATAACTATCAATTAACATTTTTTTATATAATTTCTTAAGTGAGTATTAAATTTTTATTACTAGACTATTGGAACTATAACTAATACATTTCAGCAAGGAGGCACTAAGTGTGCCTGTACACTGGAGTGGTATACTTAAAACTATATATAAACTTAAAACTAAGAATACAAAAAAAAGTTAAATAAGACACAGAAAACAGATATTTTTATAACATTTCAAAAGAGAGAATGTAAGCACAATAATTATTCAATTGTACTTGTTGTACTTTATGATCTTTTGCACTAGTCTTTCAAAAAAAATTGTTCTCTTTTCCGTCTTATGTTTCTCAAAACTTTTAGTGTATGAGGCTGTTTATTTAATAGTCTGATATATGTATATTTGTAACGACATTTTCCACTATTTAAACTACTATTTAAAAGCGAGATACTTCTGTTTCTAGTTTTACTTATGCCTGTCAAGTACATGTCCTGCAATGTTCTATATTCGTATATTAGACATTGATAATTATAAGCTTGCTATAATTCAGGTGGTTTTCATTCATTGTTTATGTTATCATATTTTCTATTAAAAATAATTTTTATGCTTCTCTTCTGTAATACTTTTAAAGGGCCCAAAACATTTTGATATGCAGATCCGCAGGCTAAGATGCCGTAAGTCGCGACACTGTAAAATAAAGCATAGTATACAGAGAGTAATTGACTGGTTTTTAGTATGAATTTTAATCTGTAGAAGACAAACAGTAAATATTTAGTTTTCTTTATAATACTGTTGATATCACTATCCCATCGAAACTTACTATCTAAGGTCAGCCCGAGATACTTAGCCTCACTCCTTCTACTGATTTCAATACCATTTATTATGACAGAAAAATTTCAAGGTACTGAGTCATTATATTTACCAAAAGTCATAATTGAAGTATTATCAATGTTGGTGGCTAATTTATTTACATAGAACCTATAAAATATCACGTGCAATGTATCTGTTAATACTTTTTTTCAATGAGTCCAAGAGTTTGAGGTACAAAATACGGCCGTATTATCAGCAGATGAAGTGATTCCCTCAAATTGTATAAGCAATGAATTTATGTACACGAGAAACAACACTGGACCGAGTATAGTGCCCAGGAGAACTCCTATATTAACAATTTCATAGTCACTAGTAGTGTTATCAATAATGGTTCTAATAAACCTATCTCGAAGATAGCTTTCAAACAGTTTCAGTGTTATTCCTCTTATCCCACAATTTTCAAGTTTGTTTAATAGCCGTTTATGATCAACACACACTCTATCGCTTTGCTTACATCTAATAATGTTACTGCAGCTGGTTTTGGCATATTAAGTTGAGTAATTATATAGTCATCTAATGGAGCAAGAGCATCAGTACAACATTTGTTCTTTTAAAATCCATACTGCTTATTAGATATTATTTTGTTAGAAATGAGAAAATTGTTTAATCGGTGATAGATTAGTTTTTCAAATATTTCCGCAAAATTTAAGATTAAAGATATCGGCCTGTAATTAATAGCCTCATGCTTATCACCTTCCTTTAAAAATCGGTATAATATCTGCCATTTTTAAGTATCTCGGGTAATAACCTAATTCAATACATTGATTAAAAATACAACTGAGTGGTAGGGCTAGATACCAGCCCAATGTTTTTAGAACATTAGCATGCATCCTATCCACACCACGTGCCTTATTTTAAATTATATTATGACATGAAATACCTCATTAAATGTACAGGGTGACCGGCACGTTGGCGTAGCGGCAGAGTTGCAGTTTCGTCGATCTTTCGAAACCAAGCAGTGTAGGGGCTTGAGTGGGACTTGGTTCAAGTCTCGCCGTTTGCCTAGAGGTTTGCTTCCGCTGTTTGATTTTCGGGGGTTCGATTAACTGTCTCTCTTACACTGCGAACAACGTGAGCGGGAGGTGTGCAGTAGTTAGTCCAGGTGTTTATACGTAGACACTTGGGAAGGACTCAGGCAATAACCGATTAGTTGTAAGTACCTCCTACCCTATCTCATCCTTCTTCCTTTCCTAATGGCTTGAAAACACTATGCTTGTGTTAAAAAAGCCATGTCAGAGCCTTAGGGCGATGATAAACAATAAAAAAAAAAAAAAAAAAATGTACAGGGTTTCATGAAGATTGATGACACGCAGCGCGGTTCTAACTTTAAATTCGTTTTTGTCTTTGGGTCGTTAATACTCGTAGCAGTTGTATACTTGATTTAACTAAAATATTCATTAAGAGCTTCAGCTACTGAAGGTTTATCAGTAATCTAATTACCCTCATCGCTTTTGAAATATTCCAAGACCTCTTTCGTAGGTTTCTTCTTGTTAATCTTATTTTTAACCAACGACCATAATTTTTCATCACATTTTGCTAATATCTTACATTCATATATATTTTTTGCTTTCATCAAAAGTTTCTTTTTAGTATTGCAGTAATTTCTATAATCTTCAAACGCTATTTTATTATTCATGTCTTTTTTCCAGATTTTGTACGAAATTTTTTTAGTTTTCCATGATTTTTTTAAGCCCTGGGTTATCCAGGGTTTTCTATTTTTGTTATTTTTCTTGGCATAATCAGTGACTGGGCAAAACAATTTTTTACCTTACTTAAAATAATTTCGATTACAATGTCTAAATTATAAGTATCATTTATATTATGACTAATATACCAATCCACCTGATCAGCCGCATTAAGCAATTTATTATGATCAACAAAAGGAATTGTAATCTTAGCCTAACATTGACATTGAAATTGGCAAGTCAGGGGGTAGTGGTCAGTTATTCTATCAGTAAGTTTGTATACCTTAAAGTCAAAACTAGTTCTTATGTGAATATGATCTATACATGTCCCTTCCTCCTCGTTATTGTGCTTCAGTCTTGTTATGCTCTGCACTCCTGGTAAGTAGCCTTTTTCTAGGAAAATGTATTGGTATTCAGTGGAAATGTTGTCATCGTCTAGTATATTTATATTCATAGCACCTATGACGATGTGTTGTTTTTTTTTAACTTATGTATAAAGAAAAGTATCTAAATCATGAAGATAGTCTGGGTCTTTATAATCATAGCATTTATAGATACCGGTTATCTTTATCGTCTGTTCTCCATTCCATAATGAAACAGTTAAAGTTCTTAGCTTGCTAAATACTTGAGTTTCTATTGTGTGTTTGGCAATATTCTTGACTTATATTATGACACCATCCACTTTATTCATATAACTTTGATTGGTATACTATAAATAATTTTTAATATCTAGAATTGCTGTACTATTTGATAGCCAGGCCTCTGTGCATATCAATACATCAGGCTGTGTAGTTAATTTACTGAGATATGCTTCAAAATTAGCTTATTAGCGCTTATACTTCTTATATTTGTTAATAGCATCTTCAAGTTGTTATAACTAACTTTATTTAAATATTCAGAGACATTGTTGCAAGTTATTTCCTTTCTATAGATGTCTTGATAGTCGACGCTAAACATTTTGATTATTTATTATAAATTTTGTATTAGGTTCAAATGGGTAAGCGGTTTCTTTGATTACTCTGTTGAGTAGTCTCTTAAAAAAAGAACACTTCTTAATGTCACTCACCTTGTGCTTTTCATAGAGATTAAGACCATATTTTGCATTAGCCTCACTGCAAAGTGCACACCATACAGCCTCCAGATGGATATTTTCACACTTATTAGTTTCATGTTCACCAGCACAGATGGCACACCTCGTTGTATGATCCCATTTATTTTTACTATGTAAATATCTACAGTACTTTTTGGACCGCGATAAATTATATTCATCAAAAATTTTACATCTTTGGCATCCAATGTATACATATCCTTTACTCATCAAAGTTAAATATGCATTGCTTTTCAGTTCTATTATAACATTTAAAGATCCATACGTATTGGGTTTTTAAATATGGTTAACTTTAATATCATTTTCTGAGATATTATTTTTCATACTTAGTTCTTTTTGGATGCTATCCTTATTTAAACCATCAGACATGTTGACTCCTATGATTTTGATGAGTGGATTTTCAAGTGTTTTTACATCAACTTTTGCATTTTGTATATTGGACAACTCATTTGTTAGTGTTTCAATCTTATTATTTGTTTAACACTTGGATAAAGTTTTTTAATTATTTACATTTTTAATAAATCAAGTTTGACATTTTTTTCCTTGAGTTTGGATTGAACTTTGTTCATTATTTCATTTGTTTTCTTTTGGCCTGCACTTTGTATTACTATTTCTGTTAATTTTTCTTTAGCCCTCATGAGTGTTTTATTTTCATTAATGTTTTGAAAGCCAAAAGACATTCCTGCTGTCTGTGCATATGTACCTTTCTGCTTTATGAGTTCAATATGTTGTTGTAGTGATTTATTTTTGCTCTTTAGCTCTAGATTTAATTCTTTTAATAAAAGGTTACTATTCTGTAGTCTGTCAATTTCATTTTGATTATCATAGTGCCGTTCCTTTTGATTTTTATCCTTTTGTTTCTCCCTTTGGGTTGTATTTATTTTAGTATCTCTATTTCTCTCAGCCTTTAAAATTTGATTTTCTTTTATCAACTGCTCATTTTTCTTGCTCATAACCATCAATTCATTATTAAACTTTTCAATCTTTTTAATTATTTCACAGGCTACATTATCTGCTCCCTCATTTAACTTGGTAAATTTCGCCAACTCGTAGGTTATAATTTCGTTACATCCACATAACACAAAAACCCCTCTGATGCCTTTTAGTTTTTTCATATCCGCATATCCAAAAAACTTTACTTTTTCTTGTTTACATAACCACTTAGGTTTCACTTCACTTTGCTCTCCGATATAAATACAACTAACCGTTTTTTGGTTTTTCAACTGTCCATTTTTGGTTTTACAACTGCATATTTTTATCTACAACTAACCTTCTGGTCACAACTACCCCTTATAATATATTCTGTAGACACATATTTACGTGTCGGCTGACCATGTGCGCTTGTGCGGTATGTTGCATACGCCTACGTATATAGTTTTGTATCTATCTGCTGGTAGGTAAACGCCTCTAGTGCCGCTCTTGTGGCAATTGATGGAACAGATAAGAGGCAGATGAAACAAAAAAAACTATGCTCCAGATCCTACTTATCAGAATTTATGATGTTTGTCGTTATTTAAGTGATAATGTGTGATTTTTACAGATTCATAGGATGTATTGTGCAATCACAGCTTAATAAATCCATAGTTGTAGAAAATATTGCTGAAGATTATGTTGTCATCGAGTGCAAAATATACAGACATCATAGTCAACTAGATACAGTCAATGCAGCGAGTTCTACTGCAGTAATTGGTATAACGGTTATCCCTTTCGCAATCGTGTGAAAACATAACCTTCAGCAGTACTATTTACAACTATAGATTTATTAATCTCTGATTCTACAGTACATCACATGCTTTGCGTTAAATACATGTCTTACTTACTGTCAACATCGCTCTCCATCACTTAAATAATGATAAACAATATAAATTCTGATAAAGAGGATTTTCGGCATGGTGTAACTGTTTTTTATCTGCCTCCCGTCGATTCCGTCAATTGCCGTCAACAGTGGGCTTCTTTAGTTTTTTTTGGTAAATTTTTTCTGAATTGCTTCTTCATATAATAGATTAAAGGAAAACTATAGAGAAAGCCAAACAATTGAAACCTATACTAAAAATTTGCATTAAACATCAATTTTTTGTGGTTTTTCACTTATTTTTTAGGAAAATCAATGTAGATGGGATTTACAATAAATTGTTAGCATTTTTTCCGCAGAATACAAGAAAAATTAAAAAAATTTATTTTTGGTGCTTTTTACCCTTATTTCAGGGTTTTAAAGTTAAAATTCAAAATTTCATAATGTATCACACCGTCTTTATTTATTTTCTTTTCCTTACATTTCATCATTTCATATAAACTTTCTAATAAATTCTGTCTTAGAATAGCTATTGTTCGGAAACAGGCACAAAAAGGGCCGAAAGGTAAAAAAACACAAAAAAAGCCGTCTCGGGACGCCTGGCAGGTATGAAACATCTTACAAATTTTTTTGAAAAGAATCTTGAAAATAGATAGTGAACAAAAAGACCATGAAAAAAAATGAACGTGTCGCGAAACACGCGGTTGAAACAAAGATTCTTTTGTATGCAGGATTGGCATAACTAATCATAAACGTGCCGGGCTCTTATCATCCGTACCCACACCTCTGTCTAATTTTGATTATTGATGCAATAAATCAGTATAAATAAGTTTATTAGCAGTATATACATTTATTTATTCGTTTTAAAAAGTATAGTGCGTAAACGCAGTATACAAAACTGCAATTTACAAAAATTATGTGGATGATCGTTTTCGTAGCTAATAATAAAAAATAGTTATTCTTGGCCTATCTACTTTCCCTTCCAAGCTAAGCGTTTTTTTTAAGCTGTGTTGTCGTACAACAATTTGGGAATAGATTTTAAATGTATATAATAATCACCTTATCATGCTATAATTTCTTCACAATTTTAAACAATAATTTTATGAAGATATAGCATTAAATAAGTTGTATTGAGGTAATATTGCGATTAAAACCAAGACCTCTTATTTCTGTGCCTCGATGATTTCGTTTCCCTTTGGGAAACTCATAAAAATTTTTATTTTTCACCTATCTTGCTTTTTATTCATAACATAACGTTATATCATTTTTTTGAGGTAATTTTGTCGTTAAATAATTTCGGAATCGATTCTGAACAATAATAACTTTTTTAATATACTCTATGTTTTTCTCCGGTGGTTAAATAAATATATATCAAAATAATTACATTATATTAAAGTTATAGTGTCTTGTACAGATAATGTAGAATCAAATATACATACATATGGGGTCACTTCGTGTGAACGTGAAGTGACAAAAATTTTTTTTTTCGAAACATATGGGGATTGATAGTGCTTGTCAAGAGAACATTGCACGAATTTTTTTAGATTTTTTTACCTACACCGTTAACGTCTGAAACGGTCAAAAATTTTGGATTTTTATTTAGACTCTAAGATTGCGCTTTTATGGAGTGATTTTGCACTTATTGAAAAAATTTTGAAAAATTGTATTTGTTAGTTTTTTTTCCGTAGAATACAATGAAAATAGTTTTAATATTAAAGGGGGCCGTTTTCACCCTTGTTTTTGGGACTGAAAGTTTAAATCTTAATTTCGGTAAAGTATACCATGATAAATTTTTTTTTTTTTAATATGCCTTTTTTTATCAATTTTTATTTAATATTTAGTTCACAATGGCTATCGACCTAAACCAGGCCCAAAATAGGACCTAAACGTAATAATCCATGATTTTACGATTATATCTCGGTATCGAAAATTGTTTTATAAAAAATTATTATACAGTCTAAGGTTTTTGGGATCTCTAATTACAAATTCAAGGTCAGATTTTTTAAATAAAAAATGGCGGATCCAATGTGGCAACCAACATTTTTCAAATTTCTGAATATCCAAATTTCAATAATACCATCGTATTCTACGCATAATTTCACGTTTAAAATGTATCTCAAAAAATTTTTTTTTGAATCCTATCTAGAGCGAAAAAATAGTTAAAAAGAAAATTTTTTATCAATTGTATCCGTACTACGTGAACGGAAACAAAACTTCAAACACTTTCATTATTATTATTTTTTAGTTTTTAAGGTCGCTGATTATGGATCCGAACTCAGATTTTTAAACTTGATAACGGCGGAACCAATATGGCGACCAACATTTTCAAAATTTTCGAATTTCCAAATATAAATAATACCATCCTATTTTACGCAAAATTTTACGTTTATGTTATTTTTCAATTGATAATTAAAGCAGCTGTTTCCGAGAAAGAACTTCATCTATTTTCTTTTACTTTGATACGCGTATTTATAAGAGATGATACGGATTATTTGTTGTCAGGCATGCTAGACATATGAATCAGTAATAATTATTGTCATATTCATGATGAAAGTGAAAGGGATTTCACAAAAGTAGATTGAAGCGATTAAAAAAGGAAAGTCGGAGTTGATGTGTTAAAATCATAAACAATAGTTTTTTGTGGTGAATTACGACCTCTTTGATTGAATGTAAAATAATAATATTTTATTAATAAAATTTACAGAACCTGGTAATTTTCGGAAATGGATGATTCTGAGAACGTTTTTGTAAGAACACATACATTAACCATGAGTATGAGGCAATGTTTTTGCTGTTATGCTTTGACTCTATTGTCATTAGAAAATCTTTTATGAATTTTTTTTTAACATATAATTTACTGAGTCAATATACTCGAAATGAATATTCGGTAACCTAGCTATATTAGAAAGCCAATCATAAAGCTCTTTAGCTGACAAAATTGTTTTTGTCCTCTGAAGACTGGTCCGTACTGCACTGCGCTTTACTGTTGCTCCTAAACCATCGCATGTACCTTTGCCATGGGCAGTTGGAAAAAAATGACATTTTGTATCGATGCCGTAATCTTTGTACTGGTGTACCAAGTCAATGATATTTTTATAGTTTTTGTACTGTTGAGGAGCTCCATTAGTAAAATAGAAAATTTTATGTACTCTGTCGATCTTACTATTCAAATATTTTATTAGGATTTCGTGATAAGCATGTACCGAGGTAGCATCGTGATGCAAACAGTCAGATACTACGACCTAACTATTGTGATCTGTCGATTCATTATTGTCGATAACTGTAAACGCTATTATCATAAGTTGCAGATGCGTAGGCTGATAAGAATATGCCAGTTGTATTCTACGACGGCCATTTATTTGTAATCCTAGACTTTTTAGAAATTTATGTTTTCATGTATTAGTTTTTCATTCTTTAGCCGTCTTTTCCACTGAAGTATTGATGGTTCGAATGATCGTTGTCGACTGATCACTGAAGTGCATGATGTGATTCTTTTATAGTTTCTATAAGTATATACGATTGCGATTTCGATGCTGGCGTAATGTGCATCTTTATTGCTATGAACTTTCTACGAAAATTGACTAAATTACCGTCATGATCGACAGTGTGTACTTAAATATAGTCAATGGTGCAACCATCAATCGATAAATACGTTATTTTTGAAGGAACTCTAGTAGTAATATTACACTAAACTCGTAATGCGTTTACCTTGAGAATAGCTACCGGTAAGTCTGAGTTGCAAGTAAAGTTTTTCTCGATCACTCGTTCAGTGAAATCTAGCAATCATCATAAGGAATATTTTGGTCCAAAATCAAGGGTTTGACTATACCTGATGACACTTTGGAGCGTGTAACTGTTCGGTTTGATCTCTATGAGAATGTCGTCAAAAAAAAAAATGATTTTAAACCTGGAATTTTATAGCTGCCTGAAAGTAAATCTACCACTTGACTATCTTTGTAAAGTTTATTACTGGTTTTGACGATACTTTGAATTGTATTAAAGGCTAGAACTTATACTAAGCCGTAACCGTAGTTATTTTCTTATGATCACTCAATAGGTGAAGAATACTGTGCTTGCGATACAGAAGAAGTACCCAATAGCCGATTTATGGAGTTAGTGTCAGTGTTTTTTCCATGACTGCTTGAGAGCAAATAAATGAATTTTTACTATGATATCACCTTGTATACTTTTTCGATAGAAATCTTAAGCATAAGTGATCACATTTGACAGTTTTAAGATTTAAAAGCTTGATATCTGTAACTGAAGATCACCAAAGCTGTCAAAGTAAACTACTTCATTACCAAGATTACAAAACACTGCCCAGTGAGATCCGGGTCTATTTTCATCATCAAGATTTATTATTGCAGATTTACAAAAAGATCTATCAGCAGGTAAGTTATTTCGCATGAACACCCCTCGAAAAGCAGAGATTTTAAAAATTTTAGCATATTTAAATAAATCAATATATGTTAGAGCTCTATCAGGAAAGATAATTTTATCAATATTTTTTTTGTAAATTTTTTTCATCATATAGTCTTAAGTAAACATCAAATCTAGTTTTATATGGTCAAAGATTGAGACCTATTCCGAGAGAAAATCTTCCATCCATTTATTATGCCTTGGACTCTGTTGTAGCCGCTGTATAGCTGCCTTAGTTATATAAATACTGTTTGATATTCTGGCTACCTTGTGCACCAGTTCCACTTAAGTTCGCAAAGAAGGATATCAGGGATAGAGCACCTCCGATTCTAGCAAAAAGACGTGAGATTTGTCGTATTTTTGCGACTTTTTTTTGTACGGGCTTTTTAACTGCAATACGTGCGCCTTTTAGCTTGTAAAACTGTATTCAAATTAGTGCACGGTTTCTTCTTTTTAAGGCTCTTTTTTTTCTTTAGACTCATTCCTGATTCAATTTTCAGCTTCATAGCAATCGTTATCGCTAGAGCAGCTGCTTTTTCACGAACACTAAAATCTCCTGCTTCGACTCTGTGCTAAGCTCTCTCAGCTAAAACTCTATCTGCTGAGTTTCTAGTACAAACGTTTTCCTGATTCTGAGAATAAGAAAGCTATATTGAATTCCTTGCATGCTGCATACAGTAGATTTATTCCCCAATCACTTATAGCAAGACGTTTCAATAGCTTAGTACCTGAGTTACAATATTGACAGCTCGGCAAGTGGAGTTCCACAAGTAAAGTAATAATAATAATCCTATTTGAAACGCTACATCCTCTTAAGCAATATAGGATTATTACTCTTTGGAGGTTAGATTGCTACTGAGCGTTAGAAATAAGAATGGTGGTGCAATTAGTCAAATTATTATATTGACCTCTTCCATCTATATTGCGCTATAGTTGCGCGCTTTTTTATAGTAAAAATTGCTGGTGTGCGAAAAAACTTTGTCAATTGAAATTTACAA